>JAJOZX010009919.1:105000-141062 GCA_023014485.1 Bathynomus jamesi | reverse complement strand
AATTGTCTTTCTCAAGTATAGACTATCTAACTTATAGAGATTAAACATAGGGCAGGCATACTTTACATCAGTAGGCCTAGGTCTAAGACTAGGCCCAATGTCAGAGACTAGTTCTTAATCGAGAAAGATGTTACTAACCTAGTTCTAGCCAAATAAACAAAAATAATAAAAGCACTTACGAGACCTTATCTCATCTGGAATAAATGCACAAATTTTACAATCCCTTTTTCCTCCTTTCGAGACACAGAACATAAATATTTCCAATAAATAGACCATGCCGCAATTCACCAAACTATTTATAACTACAAATCGCGTGCCTCTGAACTCAAACAATACAAAATTAATTTATTATATAAGTGAAATGTTTAATTTCCACACTTTTATATATTCCAAATATTTAATTAAGCAACGTTTTAAGATATTTGAAATACCAAGTAAACATTTCAAAAGCGCTATTATTCTTTTCAGAAAGCAAAGTTCATTATGAAATGTCGAGTAGGCATTTAATTTAAATAACCAAATGTCTGCTACAATGTAGAATATAATATGTAAATCATGAATAAGAAGTATGAGAAAGTTCATTTATAACAGTTTTACTTTACACACACACACACACACACACACACACTATACACACACACACATATACACACGTTTTCCTATCTTACGTAAGAGCGATATTTTCACATTTCCAATTGTTTCTGATGACATTTAACCTAATTTCAATAATCTTATTAACTTAACCTAACGTAGTCTAGCTCAACCGTCATTATAGCCTTTTTTTTACGATAGTTCATGACTTTCATTTCCAAAAAAAAAATAGGAAAAAATGTGTAAGTTGCTGTAAATCCAGAAAATGAAATAGAGATTGATTATGTTTATCGGAATGCGCCTAGCACCAACTCTGCGACTGCGCAAATGAAGTAGTCCAGACCACGGCTTAAAATGCATTCTGTGCAGTGCATTTAAGTATTACGAATGCATAAACATAGGAAAGAAGGACAGAAAAATGATGTATAGAATAAATAATAAAATCATTGGCTTTTATAGCTTCGTGTGTGTCAAGTGTATGGAAAACTATATAGAGAAATAGTACAAACGGGAATGGAGAATGTTGCAGTGGGAGAAACGCCTTTCTCTTAAAATGGAGAGTTCAGCGAAATACATTCACAACTGCCGCTGTGGACAACGTTGCCCACTACCCCAGCGCAACCACAGCCGAAAATTCCTTCCATGGAACTGGTATCTCGCTTCTGTTGGTGAAGGAACTGACCATGGAAATGTCATTATTGAAAGTGACACAGGCTCAAAGACAGTTAGTCACCTTACTCACCTACCACACTACTATGCTGATGTGCCTCAAGTCTCTTCTAAAATCAAAGCGTCAGCTGTGTCAACTTCAAGTGTAATATTCCAGAACAGGACAAATTCGACCAACATAAAGAAAAAGAGCGTAAGCGACCAAGCGCAAGCCCACAAATCCATCTACTCCGCTCTGGCACTTTGCGTTTTATTATAACTTATTTAAAAGGCGTGCTACTTACTAAAATGAAGGTTTCAGAAACTTTTAAAATCGCTGAAAATTTTTTAAAATCGAGTAACACTTCGAAAAAAAAAGATATACGAGTATAAATTCAGAACGTAAACTAAAATGATATTATTCACACTTCAAATATGTGCATATAAAATTCAGAATGAAGCTTTCAGCACAAACGGATTAAAGGATTCGCGGGGATTAAAAGGGATTAGCAGGGATTGAAACTTTTACTTCTCAGAGTGCTACCTCCTTTTCTCCTCAGTGCCATCGCTTCCACCTTACCCCACTCTGGCATTTTTCGCCCATACTACTACCTCTTCTGATTCCCCATAGCTGCCATAACTTCCGACTAGGCGGGAGAACTCCCGATTTTGCACCTATTTTGGCAAATACTCCCGATCTCCCGACTGACAGGCGAAATCTCCCTCCAGACACCCATTCCAACATTTTAAGAACATTATATTACATTTTCGAATATATTTAAAAACTACTATTTTATCTCGACTATGCAATAAAGTAAGTGATAAATTACCTGAAAATTATGATTGGTACGTTGTTACATTTCCTTTTCAATGTTCATTCTACTCAAAACATCGTAACATTCATCAATTATTTTTATCCGATTTTTAATCAAAGCTAAGCGTCTCCGGCGACACTCTAAAAACGGCTTTTTAGTCATTTTTCAATCATATTTTGAGAATCTCATTTACCATTTCTATAATATTATTAGAAAGTAATTACGCCAATTTTATAAATCGAATTTGAATTCATTTGTCGTAGTTCTGGTGATGGATGACCACGAGTATCTCCCCCTGAGCTATATCTCTAAGAGGGAGATCTCCCTCTTAGAAATAAAATCTTTGTGACAACTCCGATTCTTACTTTGGGATTTCTAGTTCATAGACGAAGACGAAGGGATTCCCAAGCATATGTGCCCCTCAGGTACATCAATATTATTTTACCTGATTTGTATTTTGGATAATTTACATTGTTATTCTTTACATTATTTTACGTCATTTCTTTGAACTTAATTACGAGAAGATTAAATAGAAAACTTCAAGAATAAATGCAAGTTTATTCTTGGCAAAAATAATTCTCATCATAAGTTTGTGAAGTTAATTAGAGCTTCTTCCATACATATAGATCAAGCATCGGATCCGGTCAAGATAATCAACTTTAAATTCATTATTTTTCTGAGAAGTATGGGGATTACGGTCTCAGGACGTCTATCATCACAAGGCCTGAACGACGCTAAGGCAAACACACACACACACACAGGCCATGTATTGCCCAATAATAACCACATACTAATCGAATTTATTTCCTTGTTCATCTAAATTGCATTAATAACACTTAAAGTTAGCCACTAATCATTTCGTCTTTAATACCTCATTAAACCTCGTTGATGTTCCGTGTGTTGGTCTCTTTTCACAAGAAGGTCAAGCTGGTCAAGCCTCTAGGCCTGGCTTGCTGGAGGAGCGAGTTGCTTTCTTGCGCTCTGCACTGCAAATAGCCAGGTACACCCGGCTCATCTGGTACTGTCCTGAGCCAGGACAGAATGAAGCATTTATGAACTGCAAAAACTGTAAATATATTCTTGGAAAAGAATTTAATGATACAGGTACAATCCCTGAAAAAAGTTCGCCTAAAAACAATTTTTTTTTTTTTAAAAAGCATATAAAATTGCTAATCAGTAATCATTAATGACTGGATCTTCTTTTTGAAATTTTATTACTGTAATTTTTAGTCGAATCTCTTTCCGGAACTGTACATACTGTTCTTTTCTATGTAAGGAGAGCTTACAGTACAGGCGATATTTTAAATACTGTGCAATATCAAATGCCTCAATATCTGAAAATGACCATTAAAGTACAGGCGATATTTTAAACACTGTAAGTGGTGCTTACAGTACGGGTGATAATAATAAACTGACTGTAAATTGACGAAAAAATTTCCTCTTATTTGCATGAAGATTATACAGTAAAATTTGGAAGTACAGTATGTTGTTTGGCTGTTTGAAATCCTCATGTCTGGGTATCAGAGTTAAAAGGCGCCAAGTCGATATTTTTTCAAAAAATAAAATTCGCGCCAGAACGTATCAGGAGCCTTCCCGCAACTTCCGAGAGGTCAGTCTGTGACTTGGCGCTGACAGGGAGGGTGTTATTCTCGGTATAAAAAGGCGTTTACGTTGAAAATTGAGTTTGTTTCGGTGATAAAAGTTCCATTTTCTTTTACGGCATTAAAAAACTCAAACTCTTGGCGCTTTTTAACTCTGACACGCAGTTGTGTAGTAAGCAAAGGCTCTTTGCTATCACCCCTTCTGTCTGGAAATGCTGCCTTTTATTGTACGCAAGTTAATTTTTATTATTGTTCAGTAGAATAAATTGCTTAATTCATCCTATAAATGTAATTTTCAATATGGGGTTACGTAGATCCCACACTAGTTTCTGTGTGTGCGGTCCTACAGTAGCCTTCTATGATTAATGTACACGATTTGTCTAATTCATTTAATCATGTCAGCGCTGGATATTCTATAGATGAAATTAAGATAAAGACCTTACTTTATGCTAATGATATGGTCTTTTGCGTCTCTCATCAGTTAAAGGGTTTGATTACATAAGAAATGTCTGTGATAATAATTATGAGTAAAAGCGTGACATTATATCCGATATGAATAAAAAAAAAATTTTGTGTATCATTACCCTAAGTACACGCACAATGTATTACTACTAATAACGTACTTGAATTTAAGCATTTAGGACTGTAGATCATCAACTTTTTATTATCTAGTTTCTTCAAGTATAATCCTAATATGAAGTAGGAATGACGAAACTTCTATGACAAATCAAATATGCTAATAAAAAATTTAAATATTGTATAACTGAGATACAAAAAACAACAACATTCGAAACGTTTTGCTCTTGTATATATTGTCAACAACTGTGGGTGAGATATAACCTTCCTCGTGTTCGGCTTTCCAAATATTTGCCTCTCATAATGTATTTAGCTTTGTTGAAAATGATATGCGAGCCCAATAGAACTAAATGCATAAATTGCATTACTCTACCGATCCCTTAATTCAAGTCCCGATTCACACTTGTCATTTATCAAACAAAACTTGGATTCCTTTACGCCGCAAATTGGTCCTTGGCCGTTCTGTATTGATCTCAATATACGACATATATATATGGTGTTTCAGGTCGACCTTAGAAATGCATATATATATTTAAATATTTAACTTCAAATACCAAATACAAACTACAAATTCCATATTTCAAGGGTCGACTTGAAATACCCTATATATATACATATACATATATATATACACATATGTGTGTGTGTGTGTGTGTGTGTGTGTGTGTAAGGATTAAATAATTTCACAGTAAGACGAATAGAATTTATTTAAATACTAAATAAAGAAAACGGTAATACAAATATGGGGGACATTTTATTTTATGGAGACACCAGCCTGTATCTGAATTTATATCTGCAAACCAGCCTATATATATATATATATATATATATATATATATATATAAAGTTAGTAACATTATATTATGTGAAATGAATTATATATATATATATACATACTGTCTATTTATTTAATTAGGTGTACGCATACGGAGCGAAATTTTAATATTAAAAAATATTTAATAAGTAAAATTAATAATACTGAGAAGGAATATATATACAACTATAAAAAGTAAAATTTATTGGAATATATATATATATATATATCGATTACTGAAAATAATTTTGTAAAGTTAATAATATACAGTTTACAGAACCTTTTAAAAAATATATATATATATGTATTTTGTGCACATATTTTCTTCCCGATGATATATATATACACATATATATATATATATAACGTAAGTGTATATATGCGCAAATCTATTCTTTAGATAAATATAAACTATATGTTTAACGCTTATAATTAATGACATCATTAATGACTTTAATATTATTCATCGCTTGAAATTAAAGATATTCCTGTTGAAATACTGTTTAATAAATAAGTTATTTTTTTCTATTTTCTAGATATTATTATTATTATTATTATTATTATTATTATTGTTATTATTATTATTGTTCCATAGATATTTTAATTAACAGAATATATATTAAAATAGTTCTCGTCAAAAATTTTTTGGCTTATCGTAAAGCTTTTTCAAGTTGACCTTCTACTTCAGAAGGAGTTTTGATCCCAAATTTCGATGACCCTTCGAAGCTTTGTTGATGTTCTTGACCTACGGCTGACCTCTTCCTTCTGCCAGGGCCCCCGGCGTAGTTGGCGGCAGCGAGTCCCATCAAGTGTTTGGCTGCCTGGGAACCGCTGAATCCACGGCCAAGACCAAGGTCCAATCCGCGCTTGTTAAATTCTCCATTGGGATGACGAACGAGGCTGGAAGGATATATATATATACAGTTAGCGATTCTCTCGAGGCATTTTTGTGGCATTAGTGCCTCGAGGTTTCATTCGAACCCATGACCTAAATTAGTACACTCAAAATCTCTTTATTTAATCTGAACAAAAGATTCGTTTGGATTTTAGACTCCCAAAGTAGGCCTACTGTGTTCAAACTTATGACGCTCAGTTTTGTTAAAAATTAAAATGATATCACTTCAAAATAATTGGTTTAGATTAAACAAATATAAAATTGTATTTATTTGGAAGTGGGCTTCACTTCACGTAATTCGAAGTAAATATAATTTTTGTATTTGTTTAAACTAAACCAAATTTACTTTGAAATGACGTCATCCAATTATTTCAGTTTTAACAAAACTCAGACTCGCAATTCTTCGTCTAAACTCGAGACATAATTTTGTTTAATATGAATTTTTTTAAAAATTTATTTACCTCTCCACTCCCTGCATATGGGAACAGCACGGTGCTCATGTTAAAATCAGACGCAATAAACCTAATAAATAAATGTCACCCCCTGTATACCCTATTTATTTAATTGGCACATACATTGTAGTAAAAAAAAATAACTAAAAAAAAACCTTATTTGATTGAATATATTAATATAAAATTTGAAAGAGACCATATTTTTGACATATATAAGTGATGGGTCAGTGATGGGTCAATGATGGGTCAATGATGGGTAAGAGACGGATAAGTGACAGAAGAATGATTCAATACCCTTGACGGGTTTTGAAAAGGTCCCTATTTCAACCTTGTCCAATCATCAAACTTATTTATTGTATAAATTTTAAACTAAATATCGAATTTCTTTATTTTTTATCCCCTAAATTAAGATATTGTTATTTATAAATTGATTGGCTGATTAGTACTTGTTTGTTATTTTAGTTTCTTACTTTTCCATCTCATTGGCTCGCATCAGGGAGTGGCCGAGTCTGCTGATTAACTCCAAGACATAATCTGGATCCTCCAAGTCGACGCCTGGTCTGAAGTCTCTGAAAAGAAAGAAAATGCATCACAAATTTTACTTATTGGCTATTATGACCATTATATATATATATATATATATATATATATATATATATATATATATATATATATATAGTATACGGTGTCCATAAATTATGTTTACAAACTTAATTGAATTTGTAAAGATAATTTATGGAAGGTAAATGGATATGTAAGAAAGTCAAGTGTAGACTTACTATAATTGCAGATGTAGTTGGGTATTTTGCTTTGTGAGGTAACACTCTTAGTACCTCGAACTAGGCATTTAGTACTAAACTAATTAATACCAAAAAAAAAAGGTCGTAATAATTAGTTTAGGTTAAGTTAGGTTAGGTTAGGTTACGAAATGTCACTTGGTAGTTCAGTATTTACGGACTTGACAGAAAACATCTTCGAGCGCTCATTTGCTTCCGGAATACTTCTTATGTCCTCGGTTCGATGGCAACAAATACTAGGTTAGGTTAAAGTAGGCTAGATTAATTAGTTCTTTAATTACTTAGAATTAAAATAGATCAACACCTCGGCTCGTGTGTGTGTGTGTGTGTGTGTGTGTGTGTGTCTACTATTCACATAATCGGTCTTCGAAAGTTAAAATATGAATCTTAGTTTAAAGGTAAAGAGTCTCTATACTCGTACGCGAAAACACTAAAAATCTGTTACTGGAAATTGGGAATACTAAATTCGAAATTCGATCCTGGAAAATCGGCTTCCATTTGATCATTTCAGATTGATTGCATCCTCCTTCTCATCTTTATTGAAAAGTCTTCAGAAACACTCGAAGGATTTGTAATTTCTTGTTACTTTCAAAGAACCTTTTGTGCGCGCCGTTCCTCTATTCACTAGATCTATTTATTTTCTAGATCAGTTGCTACATTTATTTCTAACATCTGTTTCATTGAATGATATTCAGGCGTGTTCATATAAATTGATATCAGTTTATAATCTTGTATAGAAAACCTTTCAAACTTTGTAATTCGGTATGTTATAATATATATATATATATATATATATATATAGAGAGAGAGAGAGAGAGAGAGAGAGCGAGAGAGAGAGAGAGAGAGAGAGAGACACGCGTTTCAAATAGATATCAATCCCTGAAAGTAAAAATATCTCCCATTTATTTTTATTAAATCACCAAAGTCCTGTTTTTATTATGGTTCACATTTTCCAGAATCGAAAGCATTAAAAATTCTAAAAAAGATTTTTAAAATAATCTTTCAGAGAAGTTTTTGTTCCGAATACGACCATTAAAACTTGTTACGCCATATTTTTCTTAAAGAAATTCTGATATTACGTGGGTTTCCCCTCCAAAGAGAAACGTCAGAGAATTATTTTCTTTATTTTTTCTTTTTAGGGATAACCAAAAAAAAAAATAATAATTTGCTGTAAATAGAGCATTTTCATTTTTGAAGTCTTTGACACAATGTCAGCGCGTAGATACGGAAGGGTTTTCATCTACCCTGTGAGAAGACTCAGAAGAGTATCATCATTCAGTCGTCGGTATCTGTTCCAATCTTTTAGGGGTTACGCTGGGCTCCTCTCGGAGTCGCGGGGTTGATTTAGTCTTTCGGTCGTACAGCAGGGTTCGGAAACCTCAAACTGGAAGGGGAATATAATGATGGGGTTGTTTAACCTCCTTCCCAACATCTGAGGTCATATGACGGAGGTGGGGAGAGCTTGTTCTCATCTAGACAAACCTTGCCGAGCACGCCTGATTGGGCCCGGGCATTTTTCTCTGATGTTACTTTTCCACGCTTTCTACTCTCTGATCCCCTTCTTCTATCTCTTTTCTCTTCTTCTTCGTATTTGTGGTATCTACCATCACAACCATCGTACATACCGTATCTACCACTATAACCACGGTAGTAAACGTATGGTTATACGAATGAAATGCATGTTCTACATTGTAAACAGTAAATATAGTAAATTCTTCAATTCGAAGTACTTAAATGGTCTTTTTGTAATTGTAACTTTTCATTTAATAAACGGTTCCTATTACCGATCTAAGTGGTTACCTTTATGGTACATAGAGTCAAATCTCAAGGGTAAAAAAAAGAACCAGTACGTTTCCTGTTAGTATCTTTGCGGCGCCCAATTTGGAACTTAATTCTGAGGGGAACTTTTCCTTAACCAAGTTTCACACGTAATACGGAACCAAACGATTTAAAGTTTCCACTTTATACCAAACTTTACTACCTACGGTGTACACTTGTGTACAATCCTCAATATTTCAAATGATTCACAAAACGTCCGAGTACGTATTTAGAAACTGTTTTAGCGCTTTTTCTATATGAGGCTTAGCGCGGCACAATGACGAATGAGCCAAAACAAAGTTTTGAGAAAAACGGCTATAAAGTTTGTGAAAGACTCATAACTTTATTAAAATGGATGTTATTCAATGTTTTTTAAATTTTGTAAGTAAATTTATGAACATTGAATGAGTGTATGATCAAATGATAAATCAGAAGCGTTTAAAGTAATAGAAAACAGAATATTCGCTGGTTATGCGGAATATTCGCGGGTTACGCGGAATATTCGCTGGTTATGCGTCGTACGCATCGTTTCACTTTCGTTTAATAGTCCATTTATAAAATGGCCGGATGTGATAGTCGAGTAGTTCAGTGTTAAAAATTACATCGCTTCATTAAGTTCGTTCCAGGGTTTTCTCATACAAGTGAAAAATTAGTTTAGAAATAAAGGAAACTTTATTAGTGAAACGTCTGAGCACATAAAATATTTGAAATTCCACAAAATATTGGACGATGAAACTTTAATAAAACGTCAGTATATGCCCCTTTACAGTAAGAGAAACGTATAAATATTAGATTTCTACACTTGTGCGGCAAACTTTATTAAGTTTATGCATGGAGAAAGTTTGTGATAACGACAGAGAGAGAGAGAGAGAGAGAGAGAGAGAGAGGAGAGAGAGAGAGAGAGAGAAAGTTACAAAGATTTACAAGGACAAGAGAAAGCCTCAAAGACCTTCCGGTCCACTCTGGGAGGTTCCTGTTATTAAACAAGTTTATTTTTCTTTCATCTATCCTAGCAGTAGTAGAAAACTGGATAGAAAAGTATGAGGGTCTCTCCCCACCTCCGCTCCCTCCCTGCCAGAGGCAGGTACGGAAAAAGGTTGAAGAAAATACCTTGACCCTGGAAAAGTAGCCGAGGAAATTCTACAGGAAAGTGGAGAATATATAAAAAGCTCTATAATTAGCATGCCCACATAGACACCATGCAAGCGAACTCCTGTAGAGTTACGTTGTTTTAGTCTTAAACCATGAGAGTATTCAGTACTTTGTCTAACCTATTTTTAAACACATTTACACTTTGGCTAGAAACAACCTCTGAGGGAAGTTGGTTCCAGATATTAAGAGAGAGAGAGAGAGAGAGAGAGAGAGAGAGAGAGAGAGAGAGAGAGAGAGAGAGAGAGGATAAAAATTTAATATAAATATCTATTCAAAATTTCATAATAAGGTTCCAATTAGCGTTTCATCATAATTACAGTAAAAAGAAAAAAGAAAAAATTAAACCACGTAATAATTACGGTTGCAATTAGTAAAGTGATACTCTCCAAATTGAAAATGATTGAAAATTCATTAATATTCTTCGACTGGCACTTAATAGTTTATCAAATTGGCCGCTTTGATCTACGGAAGTATGAAATTGGATAGATATTGTTATTCTCTTTTTGAAAGTTCTATATCCGAAAAGCCAAACAAAGAGGCTGTTTTAATCAATCACGTTTGTATATTTATATGAGTATTTACGTATTTCGTAGGGAACATTTTCATTCATTCTGAATAGATTTGGTTTAATGAAATTGGAAGCTAATTACATCTCCTTTGTAAATGATGTAGCGTACACACGCGCACACACACACATACACACACACACGCACACACACACACACACATTCATCATATATATATCAACGCTATTATCAAAACAATTCCTTGTGGTTAGTTTCACAATTAAAATTAATGAATCTAATAATACTAACTTTAGCATTGTGGGCACGTGGGCACTAAAAGGAAAATTAAAATCTTTTCCTTCTCATTTCGAAGAAAGAAAATTAAATTGTGTTGATCAAGATTTACAATTAGGCAAGTTTCATTTATCTTCATTTTTATTTTCATTTTCCAAAAAATTGTCGGAGTTTTTCTGATTAATTTTAGTATTTTACAATTTTCGTAATTTTTCTTTATGTTTTTATTAAAAATATATATATTTTTTTAATTAAATCGATTTATTTAAAGAGACTTTATTTTGCGACAAATAGTTACCTTTATTAAAATAGTAATTTAAGAATTGTAAAATGTAAAAATGAATAAAGGTGTGTGTATAATACAATGTAAAATTATGTAAAAAAAAAGATGTAAAAATGTAAAAAAAAAATTTAAATATATAGATATGGGTACCAAAGTTGTGCACCATAAGAATTTTCAGTGTTAACTATATTATTTTTTTCCATATAGGTAGGGGATGGCTGAAAAATTAACAATAGACGAGAGGGTGAGCTTGGTTTTACTAGGTACTACAAATCGATGAATCAGTACAGAATTTAAATTCTCTACCGATTCATCGATTTGTAGTACCTGGTATTCCATACATTAAAACCAAGCTCACCCACTCGTCTAGTGTTAAAAGAAAAAACAAATAATATATTAGAGCCAACACTGAAAATTCCTGTGCTCCGCGACTCTTCCGCCACCCTGTATATATATATATATATATATATATATATATATATATATATATTATATAATATATATATATATATACTGTATATATATATCACGTTCAAGACTATTATAATGATTAATCTTTAGAAACTTTTATATTTTTTGAAAGGAAACTTTCTTACTCAGTTTAATTTTTTTAACGATTTTTCAAACCATTTTTCTCAAAACATTTTTTGTTTTAATATTTTTATTTATTATTTATTTTTATTTTTTTTTTACGATTTCTATCTGTTTACCCACAATAAACATTTCCACTAATTTATTTTTAACAAACAGAAAAGGGAAAATTTTTCTTTTTTCTTATTTTGTTTTTTCAAAGAACTCCTCACTCGATCTTGGGAAACAACGAAGTATCTTTGTTGGTATTCCCCAAGGTTGTATTACATAACCCTTCTAATTCGTTTACACTTCCATGACTTTTATCTGGTTTTCGTTCATAAATCGTGTTCATACAAGTGAACTTTATTGATTCGTTTGGGTATACATGTATACAGTTACTGTGTGTGTGTGTGTGTGTGTACACGCTTCAGGGAAACAAGATTTAATATGTACATGAATACTAAAGGTCTCAAAATGTCATTATAATTATTATTATTATTATTATTATTATTATTAATTAATCAAGTTAATATCATTATCTGAATCAATCTATAATAGCAAATCTCATGTCCAAATCATACATCATATTTTGTGTTTCCTTTCCTTCGTGGTTTTATTCATCATCATATCCTTAAAAAATAAATAATAAGTAAATAAATAAATAGATAAAAGCTTTACATAGGCTCAGTAACCGGACCAAATCCAATTTTACAATCCTTTAACTTTCGCGTCAAATTGAACTCAATCTGCTGTTGGGGCATGCTCAATCATTTTAAAATTTAAAATCTGAGCATCGTTTGGTAACTTTAGATAGCGTTATCAAAACTCCTTATTTTTCGCGAAATTCTTTGTTGACGTTTTTTATAAAAAAAAAAAAAAATAGGTAAATAAATAAAAAAAGAAAAAAAAAGAAAATGGGCTTTTTAAGGGAATTCTCTCGTATAAAGTCGATAAGCTAGAAATTGGGAAGTTGTCTTTTATCTATTATAAATATAGAATAACAAGATAGAAAAAGAATATATAGATATAATATAGAAGGACACATTGCCTATAACGTCCCTATCCTTATTTGTATACATTACATAGACGTCTGAATATGCTGAGGGATTAGGAAAATAGCTACATTTAGGAAAATATCTCTCTTAGTAAAGAGTTACAATACAATCTATTCACGAAGATAACTTTAAGTCTAAATAGGATGTTTTAAATAGGCAGTTTATTTTCAAAATAATGTGAAAGATAACAGTACTTTTTAGAGTAAGTGACGTTCACTTTGGACTATTATGCTGAGACTGGTATAGGGAGATATGTATATGAGATAAACTACAGTAGATATTACCTTGGGTGCATTGAACGTACATTATAAATATCATGCAGCCAAGACATAGGGCGGATGAGAAATGAATAATCATGAATATTCGTATGCGTATTATGTAAATTTGTTATCTATACGAATAAATAATAGAATATGTACGTTTGTTTTTGTCCAGCCTTGACAGTGCCTTTAACTATTAAATATAATTGAGGGGTCGTGCGTCCCAAGGTAACTAAGCGCCACCACAAGCGAAACCGTGTTTTTGATGGATATCACTATTTTCACCCTTCCTCTATCGGGTGGTTTGGGTTATAATGACCTTACGACACTAGAAGTATGGTTGAAAACCTTATGAAGCGAACTACTTTTTTCACCTCTATCGCCAGCCAAACGTTCACCCAAAGTTCGGCATAATAAGAAAATCAAAAAATAAAAAAAAATATATATAACATATAAAATATGAAAATCTATTCCAAAAACTCATCAACATCTTCATTAGCATATTTACACTCTAATTTAGCCAAAAATGAACGTTCTAGCTCAATTAATAACAGAGATACTATTGCCAGAATATTGCTGAACTTTGGAGGCGATTTCTGACGAATTTTAATTTTGGCGCTTAGGTACCTTAAGACGCGGGAACCCTCACACACACACACACACACATATATATATATATATATATATATAATATATATATATATATATATTATAATACTTACGGACTATCAACGGAGGCGGGGACTAAACACTTCTCACTAACGTGTATTAGAGATTATGAATTGTCGAATCAGGAACCATATATATATATAAATAATGGCGCTCATAAGTATTCGTACAGAGAAATATTTCAGTTATATTCGTCTTCATCTTTTGTACCGTGCATAGAATAGTTATGAAAAGTTTACAGTTCGTTTGGAAAAATTTAACAAATAAAAAAAATAGTTTAACTTCAAAATATAATGTAAAACATCAAAGATTTTGAAGAAAATATTAAAAAAAAGTTAAAATGGAAAGTTTTCGTACACTTATTTACAAAATTATTTAATACTTTATGTGTCCACCTTTTGCTTGAATGACTTCAATGATTCGTTTTGGATGTTTTTCTACGAGGTTTCAACAGCTCTCATTAGAACTTTTAACCCATTCTTCTAAAGAAATTTGTTGTAATTCATTCAGATTCGAAGGGTTTCCCTTGCGGACACCTTTTTTAAAATCAAACCATAAATTCTAGATTAAACTGAGGTCTGGCCTTTGACTGGACCACTCGAGAAGCTTGAAATTCTTTTGTTGAAGCCATTTCATGTTGCTCTTATTTTTATGTTTTGGATCATTGTATTGTTGCAGTACCCAATTGCGACCTATTCACAACTCCCGAACTAAAGGCAATACATTTTCTTCTAAAATGTCCTGATATTTCTTTGAATTCGAGATTGCATTGATAACAACAAGCTTTTCTGGACCGACTAGAAGCACTAAAGCATCCCCTAGGAAGCAAAGTACCATCACCATATTTAAATGTAGGAAGGATGTTTTTTCTCTCGAATGCAGGATTTGACTTTCGTTGAACATAACGTTGCTCGTTGTTCCCGAATAATTCAAATTTGGTCTCGTCTGTACAGAGAACTTTCTTCCAGAATGCAAATCCATCATTTTGATTATCCTCGACGTACTCTAAATGAGCTCCTTTATAGCAAAGGTTTTCTTCGTGCAACTCTTCCATGCAGACCATTCTTTATCAATGTACGATGAACAGCAGAGGGAAAGACATCGATTTTAGAGTCTTAATATTTGTCAAATATTATCCGCAGTCACTCGTGAATTCGCAGCAGCCATTTTTTGAATTCGTCCAGCTGTACGTTCTGAAATCTTGCAAGGTTGTTCAAACCTTGATAGGGTTTTGATTGTTCCAAAGCCTTTCCATTTCTTTATAACTGCAGTAACCATCGTAAATGGAATTCGAATTTCCTCTCCTATCTTCCTATAATTCTTTCCAGGCTCGTGTGCAGCAATCACAGATCTCTTAAGATCTGTAGACATCTCTTCACCACCACGACCCATTGCTTCCTAATTCACAGAGAAAATTCTAGCATTCAGGATTGCCAACAGTCTCTAATCAATAAACAGCCAACTACTAATAAAGATTTTAAATTCAATTCTTCAAACCTTAGGTGGACACAAAATATTAAATAACTTTGTAAATAAATCTACGAAAAATTTGCATTTTAACTTTTTTTATTTTCCTCAAATTCTTTGATGTTTTTCATTATATGTTGGAGTTAAACTAATTTTTTATTTGTTAAATTTTTTCAAACGAATGTTATCTTTCCATAATTATCTTATGCATGGTACAAAAAATAAGGACGAAGATAACTGAAATATTTCTCTGTACGAAATACTTATGAGCGCCACTGAATATATATAATATATATATATATGAATAGAAACGACATAAGTGTTAAGGAAACGTTCTGCACACGAGGAGGAGAGATACGAATAATGAAAAATGAGGCGAACCGCCCGGGAATCGAACCCAGGGCCTTCCAATTGCCGGTTGGACGCTCTACCATTATGCTACGGACCTCACTCAATCACAAATCGAAATTCTCCCACATAGGGCAGAAACCAATGCCTGAGAGGGCACCCTCGCAAATCGTGAATATGCGGTTCGCCTCATTTTTCATTATTCGTTATCTCTCTCCTCCTCGTGTGCAGAAACGTTCCTTAACACTTATGTCGTTTCTATTCATTTATATACTGCGCGGTCATTGCAGTTATATGCATATATATATATATATATATATATATATATATATATATATATATATATATATTGTCGTAATAACAAATTTGTATATTTAAATTGCCTATTAAAATGCATAAAAATTATAATAAGATCCAACTATGAATAAAGATAAAGTGATTTTAAAACCGTTTTAATTTCGCATTAAAATTATTTCCTTGGAAAAGGCATAGGTTCGGAAGAGAATCGTCAAGGAAACGCGATCAACTGTAAGGTTTAACGAGTAAGTGAAAACGACTATTTTTCTCCTTTCTTGCGAGAATGGATCTCCCGCGAAAGTACACAGTTTCATGTTAACAGAGAATTTAGAGTCATGAACTTCCTTGGCCAGTCTTGTGGAGTCCCGACAAAGTTGGTCATAAGCCAATGGTTCAAGTAAAGACAAGAATTTTAGCTGTTTGGATTCTAATTATAAGTCAGTTCATGACATCAGTTGTAATTTTGGTCCTCTAGATATTAAGTGGTTTTATTTCGGCTTTGAAATTAGCAGAACCGTTTGATTCCATAAGCGTACGTTAACGTGTCTCTGTTGTTTGAATATTCTCGCCTTCATTGTTTCACCGTTCCGTACTTTATGTTTCGACACTTTAAATTGTAAATTAATGGTGCCTTCATCTCTGCAAAGAACTCTGAAAATTTTGAGTTGAAAATAATTCTTTTTGTACGATTCTGGTCCCCGAAAAATCTGTGTAGCTCGCACAGGCCTTTGGAAAATCAGTTTCTTTGGAGCATGTTTGTCTCGTCCCTCGAATGTCTACGGTACTCGAGTGGAACTTCTAGAACCAATTTTTTTTTTGGAAGTAAATTTTTACGTTTAGGAAATCTGAATTAAGTATTGTCTTATCTATACTGTGAGTCACCTATAAAAATCCCTTCGTATAACTCATTTGAGACTTAATCCGAATAATTTAAAAACATTGTCTGGAATTTAAATTTATTGTTTGGACCAAAATCTGTGAGTGTACATCTGTAAACTCATTTGGATTGTGGACTATCGGGTAAGAAATTCTAAATTTGCAAAATAAAACTTATCCGAGGGATTAGGCTGTTTCTATACTACCTTGCAATAAGCCTCTCTCGTTAGTTGAAGATAAAATAACGATAAAAGTTAGAAAATTTAATCACAGGGCAGTAAGCAAGACGCATAACACTGCATATAAATTAAAAGGCTATCCTTGTGTTTCCGGGCCATCCTGGATAATTGAACCCACGCGCAACAGGTGTAGTCAAACAGTGGTTGCACGACTATATATATATATATATATAAAATGAAGAAATAAAGAAGAAATTACCTTTTACTACTGAAACGATAGTGTGACCTGCCAATTTCGAAATAGCAACCTAAACGACACAAATTTCGATATCGATATCGAAATGGGTTTGAAAATGGGTACTGATGTAAGTTCATTATTCAGTAAATATAGAAACAACAACAGTGTATTTCCGCCTTTGAAGAAAATATATTTCGTAAATGCTGATTGAATTTTATTTTATTTATATCTTACTGTATCAACAGTATATCAACATTAATTTGTGAACTGTCACATATATCATCCATATTTCAACATTATCAACAATATGCATCAAGAGTCGATCGATCAACCGTGCTGTTTAGGTATATATATATATATATATATATATATATATATATATATATATATATTAGAGTTTAACTTTATACGTCAAATCAAAACGAACGAAACTAAAGAAAAATTACTAGGAATGGTAAACTATTTTATTTGAAATGTTTCTAATATTTTGAAAAGAAAATACATTAACTCTGGAATAATATTGCCGAAAGGTAACACAAGCCGATAATTATATGACTGTGAAGGTCTTATATATATAATATATTATATATATATATATATATATATATATATATATATATATTATATATATCGTTTAAAGAGGTGGAGTTCCGCATGCGTGCAAAGTTAAACATGATAAAACATGATGAAACGTGACCTCAAGCCCTACCTTTTCATTTCAGACCAATATCAGGATTTAAAAAAAAATATATATATATATATAAGTCAAACAGATTTTGAAGGGAAGTCTTTTATCAGAATGAGTCTGTCATAAACGTTTCATCCCTCTACGTTTTTATCTTTTTCTGTATTACGTTTCGTTCCTACGTTTCATCGCTATCTCTTCACGTTTCGAAAAGCCTGAATCGTTGCATCGTTGTTCTAGCAAATTTGTCCGTCATTGAAAGAAAAGATTATCTGAAAATCCTTTTCAATAAAACCATGCGGTTCTAACGCGGGAGGGGGGGGGGGTTGCTTTTGCTTTTTATGGAGGGGGGAACCTTTCTTTTAAGGTAGATTTCAAAAGTACTTAGGATTAAAATATGGATTCATAAGAGAGAAAATTTTACATTTAAACAATTTTCTCTCTTTATTTCTTTATGAATATATTTTGATCTTTTTTTTGTAGGCGTTTGTAATTATATATATATATATATATATATATATATATATATATATAATATTATATTATATATATATATATATATATATATATACACCTTTCTTTTCAACCTTTCAAATGTTCCGCGCGATGATTCCTCATTTCACGAAGGTCAAGCTTGTCGCCCTTCCTCTCGAGTTGGCTGGTGAAGTAGTGAGTTGGTTTTCTTGTACTCTCCACCTCACATAGCCAGGTACGCCCGGCTCATCGAGGATTGTTCTGAGCCAGGCGTCTAATCTTCTTTTGAAGATGTCCACCTCAACACCACTCGTGTTTCTTAGGTCTTTGGGCAGCTGATTAAACAGTTTTGGTCCTCTCACAGCAAAACTATTTCCTTTTAGGGCTAAGGATGTTCCCTGTCTAGCCTTTAATTGGGAACACGACACAGTCTTCCTTTTCTACTTTCCACTGTTGTGTGGGGAGTTACAGGTTTCAGAGTAAGATTAGGGACTAGTTTCTCCATTATTTTCCAAGTGTAAATAATGGTGTCCTCTCTCTCTCTCCTCCTTTCCAATGAACATAGGTTTAATTCGCGTAACCATTCCCAGTAATTTAGTTCTTTGCACACCTTGATCTTGGCTGTGAAGCTTCTCTGAATCCCTTCTAGTTGTCTAATATCTTCTTTTTTATATGGGCATGTTAGGACCGAGCAATATTTCAATTTGGGTATGATCAGTGTTTTCAATAGAAGAATCATTATATTCCTATCCCTTCGTTTAAAGGTTTTCAGTATCTGTCCAGTTACTCTCTTTGCTCTGTTTACTGCTATCTTATTTTGTGTTTCAAATTTCGCATCATCAGTCATTACAACCCCTAAGTCTTTTGCTTTAGAATTTCTCTGAATTTCCTATCCATTTGGGATATAATATTCCATGGATTTTAGGTCCTCTCTTTTTCCGTACCGTAACAGCTGAGATTTCTCACTGTTAAACTTCATATTGTTGTCTTTTGTCCACTTGTAGATTCTGTTCATGTCTGTTTGTAGAGATCCTATATCTTCTGAGTTTCTTATTTTCCTACTGATCTTTGTGTCATCGGCAAAGGATGTTACTGTGCTGTCTCTGGTAACGTCCTCATCTACGTCAGTTAGCATGATTATGAAGAGTAGTGGAGCTAATACTGTTCCTTGTGGTACTGAACTGAGGACCTCTTATTCTGATGAAGATACTCCTTGTACTGTAACGACTTGCCGCCGCTCACTAAGGAAATTATATATCCATTTCCCTATTTTTCATGTTATTCCCATATACTTCAGTTTATGTATTATGATTCCATGGTCACACTTGTGGAACGCTGTGGCAAAGCCTGTTTATATTGCATCATAGTTTTCATTACTTTCCAGTGCATCAATAATATTGTTGTAGTGTTCCATAGTTGTGATAGGCATGACCTGCCCGACCGAAACCCATGTTGGTTATCATTTAATTAATTTTCTACTAGGGGCACTCAATATATTTTGCCCCACCCTTTGTTCTTAGCTAAATAATAGGCCATAGGGCTGAAATGTCTTTGGGCCGTAAGTTTGAACTTTCTGCGCTTCACATAACCGGATTTTTCCAGTTTCAACCTCCCCTCCTTGTATAAAACCGCTTTTAAATGCCCTTGTATAAAATCGATGGTTAGCGCAGTTTCGAAAATGGCGTCTGACAGTGATGTCCGTCGTAAACAGAAAGCTATTATCGAGTTCTTAACCGCAGAGAAGGAAACAGTTGGAAATATTCACAAACGTCTACAAAACGTTTACGAAGATGCTGTTGTTGATCGAAGCACAGTTGGACGCTGGTCTAAACGTGTGAGATCATCGGAGAGAAGGAGAGCCAGCCTCGATAATGAGCCACGCAGCGGTCGTCCGGCATCGGCTGTCACATCTCACACTGTGCAACGTGCTAACAGCATCATTCAATCAAATCGGCGCCTCACATACAAGGAGCTATCACTGGAGCTAGGAATTAGTGAAGGAAATGTGAATACGATAATTCAACAACTGGGATACTCAAAAGTGTGTTCACGGTTTGTTCCTCGCGAACTGACTGAATATCACAAAGCCCAAAGAAAAGAAATTGCTTCTGAGTCGTTGGTTCGATACAAGACAGAAGGTGATGACTTCCTTTCACGAATTGTGACTGGGGATGAGACTTGGGTACACCACTTTGAACCTGAAACAAACCGCCAATCCATGGAGTGGCATCACGCAGACTCCCCACACAAGAAAAAGTTAAAAATGGCTCCCTCTGCACGAAAGGTTATGGCCACCATCTTGTGGGACATGAAAGGGGTGATTCTGGTGGACATTATGAAGAAAGAACAAACAATCAACTTAGAGGTATATATTGCCACCCTACAGAGACTCCAGAGACGTATAAAGCGAGTTCGACCGGAGAGAAAACTGGAAGACGTCCTTCTTTTGAGCGATAGCGCAAGACCACCAATTTGTAAACAAGAGAGGCCATCACAAAAACTGCGCTTGACTGTGTTACCCCACTCTCCATACAGCCCGGATCTGGCACCTTCAGACTTCCATTTGTTTGGGCCAATGAAGGGTGGTGTTTGTGGAAGAAAGTTTCAGAGTGACGATGAGGTTGTTGAGGAGGTTAAGAGGTAGCTCTAGAGGAACCTAGCGGACTTTTACCAGCAAGGAATAAAGGCCCTTGTTTCGAGGTGGAGGAAAGCCGTAGAAAAGGATGGAGACTATGTGGAAAAATAAAAATTTGTAAAAAAGGTATGTAACTACTTGTGTACAAAATTTCTGGAACTTACACTTGGAAAGAAAAAAAAGTGAGGCAAAATATATGAGTCCCTCCTGTATATATATATATATATATATATATATAGCTGCAGACACCTTCATCAGCATTCCTGCAACGACTCTTACTACAAGCATTTACTCGTTCTCATACCGACACAAGATTTCCCGCGGTTGGCTCTCGGCCTCACATAAGGCCTTCATTGTTTTCGGCCAGCGTCATACATCGCACCTCCTCGACCCTCAGTCAAGATGCCAGAAGCTATCTTGAGCAGGCCTCCGCGTGGGCTTATATTCATTATTCAACTTAAATAAATCCAAATTCATTGAATCGCGTGCATCCTTGTAATTCATCTAACAATCTACTAGGCAATTATAATTCAGTCACTAACCTAATTCAAATCTCATTTGTTCTGTGAAATTTTATTAAAACTAATTGTAAAATTTATTGACTTTCATCATTTATTGTTTTGTTTATTAAAGGAACAAAATTCAGTCTTATTAATCTCCTTCATTTAATGACATTCATTATTTTGATCGAACGATCTGGTAACCCCTCAAACAAACCTTAATAACTTTAGTTAATCTAATTACATTAATATAGGGGCTACAGTCAACAGGCCAATATATATATATATATATATATATATATATATATATATATATATATATATATATATATATATATATATATATATATATATATATAATATAATTTGTTTATTTTATTTCGGAGTTTCCTCGGACACCCTGTATTTGTGTATTTTTTACAGTTATAAAAACGCAAAACTACGTTACATCTTTTTACAATAGGGACTCACTTAAAGCAGATAAAGTCATTTCCATGGCAACCATAATTCCTTTATATAATAATAATTTGGACCCTTCATCTTGTTATACTTTAATTATTTGAATAATCGTATTTTCGTCGGTGAAAATAAAGGGAAAATAAAGATAAAAGAGGGTAGAATTTGAAAATAATTGATCACAGATTGCTTAATTACAAATTCATAGTTTTACTCTACTTTTCAAATTACTTTTACCTACCTAGGATTTTAAACTCAGTTCAGTGTTTGAGCTGCTTGTTGATGTGTCTTATACATCTCTCTCTCTCTCTCTCTCTCTCTCTCTCTCTCTCTCTCTCTCTCAACATATTTATATATTTTCTTTATATTTCTAAAATGGATGGAAAAAAGTTTACCTAATCGAAATGAACTTCTGAACGATATTCACCTTCAGTTTTTAGTGTAACGACTCAGGGTTGCTTAATTCTTTGCTCTTCTATTCTGCCTTTATCTATTTATTTATTTATATGTTTATCTGCCTCCCCCCCCCCACAGAATATATATATATATATATATTATATATTATATATATATAATTATATAATATATACACTGTGTATATATATATATATTTATATAGTACCTCTATGTTTTCCTCTACAATATATTGACATGTTACATATACAGTATATAATTAGTAAAAGACGGCGACTACATTTATTTAAGCAACCGTATTATATCTTGTGTACTTACCCTTGCAGCGGAGCAGCGTTGCAGGAAGTGAAGCAGAGAAACGCGCAGGCGATGATGAAAAAAAGGAAGTAGAACCTTTGCTGTTCATTGTGATTGAATCTGTGGAGAAGAGAGAGGGAGATTACTTAACTTGAGAGAGAGAGAGAGAGAGAGAGAGAGAGAGAGAGAGAGTTACAAAGGATTACAAGGAGTTACAATGCAAGAGGAAGCCTCAAAGACCTTTGAGGTCTTGTAATTAAACTAATGTTGTAAAATATTAAAGAACATACATTCATTATTATTAACATATACAGGGTGAACCAAAAGTCTGAAACATAGGAACTATGCTTTTCAATGTAAATATATATGTATATTTGCACTGTAAAGCATAGTTCCTATGTTTCCAGACTTTTGACTCACCATATACAGTATATATATATATATATATGTGTGTGTGTGTGTGTGTGTGTGTGTGCACGTTAGTATTTGGTATATTCCAAATATTGATGTGTGTATATGTACTCGTATGCGCTTATTTTAACCGAAAAAAGATAAAATTTACTTTTCTCTGCAAACATTTTCAAGTCATTGAATTCCAATAAACCTGAAACCCTGAAATTTATGCACAATATGGAATCCAATAATCTGTTCTAAAATTTAACCGATGATGTCCATTTGTTAAGCGAAAGAACACGGTTGAAACGTAGATCAAAGCCCTGGTAGGTATTTTGGGCGTTTGTTTACCCGTTGAGGGCACGACCTAACCATTAATTTTTCTACACTTGACGAAGAAATATGGTCGAAAGAAGTTAAAGTTCTATTTTTTAATTAATTATTTAATTAAAAGGGATAAATCTATTAATACTTAAGTAAATTTGTTGAATCAAACGTTGATCCAAAACTAAAATGGAAATTAATTGAAAAATATCAAATTAAACATCAAAAGAGAACGATTTGCCACAGAAATTTCTTATAAATGATAAGTATGTTACTGATTTTCAATTGATCTTCAACACATTTCTCAGAGGTTGGAAGGCGTGTGAAGGGAAAATATCTTTCAATTCCTCAATATTTTCGATTTCTCGGGAGAAGAACCCCACAATAACCTAAATAACCTTCCAATAACCTAAATTGATGGAAAGATAGCGATAAACTGGGTTTTTTGGGAGGGGAGGGGGTTAAAGCTGCGCCACAGATTTCATGGCAAACAAAATATACAAATCGCGTAGTGATATTACCTCCGAACCGCTTGACGCCCTTTATAATTACTTTCTTCAGATCGGATGTTGTTCCGATCTTCTAAAAGTAGTCCGCATATGCCCATATTTAAAAACGGTAGTCCGAAACTAGCCTTAAGTTATCGTCCAATATCTACCTTTCCGACTATATCTATCTTTCCGAAAATATTTAAATATACAAGTAGATAGTACTATAATTAATAAACTATCAGAGATGAAAGTATTACGTGTAATTTGGATGATTTACCTAATTTGGGAAAAGGTAAAAATGAGCCTGTAACACATTTGCGCGACCGAGTGGTATTTTATATGAAAAGTCAAACTTAAAATAATAAATCCCATACTGGGAATGGAAATGGATCAATCTGAGATCTCTTAATGGATCAATCTGAGATCAATCTGAAATTTCTTATTCCTATCACGCAATAAAAAAAAAACAGTCAACCTTGAGTGGTTAAAATCTCCTTGGATGACTATTCCCCTGATTCTTACATTGTATTGTTAAAAGAGACACCGGCATTTTAAATATTAAAAAAGAAGCACGATCTCTCTTCATTATTATAAGAAATATAAAAACATACTTCACTACATTATCCAATAATTTCGTTATTAAAAAGGATTTCATTCATTCCAATCACGTGAAATGCGTCTAAAATGTAATTAACAACATCATTTCTCGTCGCCATTCATCTGTTGTTTCTGAAGTACTCGTAAACAATATTAACGTTAATTTAAACAAAGAAATTACTTAGATTTTAGATTAAAAAGTACCGTGTTCGTAATTATCAGATAAAATCTTGTTAAAACTAAATAAATAAATCATATTCCTTCAGAATAAATTTGGTTTACATTAAATTTGGATTTGGAATCTTGACTTCTCGTGGGAAATTTGAAAATGATTAATTGCTAATAAATATAATCTTATATGCTATATAATAATGATCCCGAAGGAAAATCCCAAAAATTATTGTGAATTCGGAAAATAATCAATAATGCGCATTGGATTCTCAAGAATCTGTTTACTATTAAATATTCCCCCTTTTCAAATACCAGCCCCATTTTTTATTTGTGTCTATATAAGGGTTGAGGGCTAACGTTCCAGCGGGACAGATACGAAAGAGAGGAACAGACAGGAGTACATACGAGAGAAAGAGGAGGAGAGACAGCTCACAGTAACAGCGAGTGGACTCAGCGCTGAGGCCGAGGTAATAGGACCCCATAAATCAGATTTAATACACTAGTTAAATAAAACTTAAAGAACATAGCAAATCATCGCTAGTTATTTAACCTCCTTAACCCCATAAAAAGGTGGTTTAACATTTGGGTAATACGTCTGGGAAGAGGTACGAAACAGCGCAGAAGACAATACCAGAAGACCGATGATAACGAATAAAATCGCGGATGAAACAGAAAAACCCAGAAACCGGACACATAAATTCGACATAATTTATTTTTAAATACATTAATGATGTCAGGCGCGTCGCAGCTAGATTTTATTCATAGGGTATTCCACCGTTTCACCAACAAAATTTTCGAGGGCGACAACAAATTCATGAAGAAACATCTGCAAGAAAAATGCCAAATAAAAAAAAACACGAAGAATAAAAACAAAATTTGATGAAAAAAGAAGTTTGAAGAAAGAAGTATGAAGAAAGGAGAAAGAAGATTTACGTATTCGCCAAAAGAAAATTTGTTGAAGAAAGTAAAGAAACGACAGCGTTCGGGGGACTACGAACGCTACAAAAACATCGAATTTATGAATGGGAATCAAATACAGTACAGGTTGTTTCAAAATTCCGGAATCATAGGAAATATCTTTAATATAATATAAGTGTATTTCTTTTGAACCACCCTGTAATTAAAATATAAGATGAGCAGAATTCCGAATAACAAAAAAAAAAAAACATGTTTTGAGTCCGAGCCTGCGTAAAAGAAACATTCCGGAGATAGACAAATAATTAAATAAATTTATATCAGATTAAATAAAGTCATACCATATATATGTATATTATTTATCATAATAAAGAAAGAGATTATTTACATTAGTGATTTCAAGCGATGTTTCTTGTCATTAATTTCCGTGAGACTCGCGCTGAATTTGGGGTAAAATTTCTTTTTTGTTATTTTAAATAGTAAAGTTGTCAAATTTTATTAAAATTTATTATTATTAATTATTAATTAATTATTAATTAATTATTATTATTTATTAAAATTTATTATTGAAATTAATTTTATTAAAATAATGGCACGTGAGAGAAAAATATTTAGTTCTGAAATTAAACTAAACGCTTATTTTCGTACGAATTGTTCGGAGAGAGAAAAATATAAACTTTCAATAATAAAACTTTCAATATATTTTCTGAGTTTGAAGTAGAATTTGCTAAAAATGATAAATTAGAAATGAGAAATAGAATAAAGAAGTGAATAAAGAAATTGAACGAAAAAGTTGAGTTAGAATATATGAATGAAAGCCTGAGAATGATTAACAGGATGGAGGGTTTATTAGTTTCTCGTAAGATGCGCGAAGGTGTGGAAGTGTTGCTGACTGTAAACAATTATGAAAATGTTGTTATACGTGTAAAGGTCGTTGAAATAGATACGTCCATTGCGGGAAGTTTTCGGAGGATGTTGCCCGACACCCCCCGAGTGTTGTTTCGGGAAATATTGAGGTCAGGAAGGTTTTACCCCTTGTAACGTTGTTTCAAAAAATATTGCGGTCGGGGAAGTTTTTGCCCCTCGTGATTTATTTAGAGATGTTGTTGCCCCTTGTGAGTTAATATTTGAAAACAGTAGTTTACCCGAAATTAATTCGGAAGTGCCATATCGCGAAAACGTTTCGTATTGTAGTGGAGCTGTAAACGAAAAGGAAAAATCCAGGGTTGGTCGGGAAGATCAAGCATTTGGTAGGAAGGAAATTTCGCGTTACAGTGGGGACTCTAAACGCGAAAAACAACAAAAATATAAAGAAGTTTCTTTGGAAAAGGATGTTGAGATGATAACTCTTGTAAATAGAATCAATAATTTAAACTTGGAAGGAATTTACAAGTTTGAGAATTTCGGAAAAGCTGAAGTTTTAGCCCCCATGAATAAGGTGATATATTTTACTGTTGACAAAATATATGAAATTGAGTATATCGTGAGTTTTGAGTTTTGTAGTGAAACTAATCACTACACAATAACAAATGTGTAATTTATCCTTTATATTGTCTCGACCCGGAAGTATACCAGGATTTGGTCAAAGCTGTACGAGAAGATGTAGAAAACAGAATTCCTTTGCGTAAAGAAAATATGTTTGATAATGTTGAAAGTTTGAATGTTAGTTTCCAGACGGATAAAATTATGAAAGTCCTTGAGGGGAGTAAGCATAAAATCAAGATTAGTGTCTCGCACACCAAAGGTTATAAAATTTTTATAAATTTTGTATATTTCATATATTTATTTTTTTATTGTAAATACTAGTATACTGTAGATGGATGCAAGACAAAGAGAAAAAATGAATTTGAATTCAATTCTGAATATCGGAACAAAATAGTACAGTTAAGGTATTTTTATGTACAGGTACAGGTATTTACGACTAAAAATTTACGTACTTTGCTTGGAGTAAAATTTAGACGAAAATGATTAAATGAACTGTAATAAATGTTATGAAGAGATGAAGGAAATAAGTTGCATACATGATAAATTGTTTTATGTTAATATAGATGAAGCGTGCATAAATTGCTTTATATTAATATAAATTAAGGATATACAGTAAACACTCGTCCAACGCGGGGGTTAGGTTTCTCGAGAACGGCGTGTTAGATAAATCCGCGTTGGACAAACTTAATACCTTATGGAATAAATGGGGATACGTCAACGCGGCCGCGTAAAGTCTCCCATTAATATTTAGTACGTAGATTTTTTATTCACACATAAATGAATTTTCCTACCTATATTGTGTATGAAATAAGAAAATAATAAAATCATAACCATAATGATATTTACATATGATAAATAAAAATATATTCAATGAAAGTAGCACGTATCTTTTCTTCACTCTTTCAGATGGTGCGTATGGTAGACTCATTCACGTGATACTCGCGGCCAAGTGATGTTACGCTCATCCCACCACGCAACTTATCTAGAATCTTTATTTTTTCGGCTAATGTCATAACCTTACGACTTTTCTTCTCTTCACTATCACTCGCGGATGCTTTACGTTTTGGTGCCATACTGCTGTCTAAGGGTAATAGCAAAACAACGGCAAAATATAACAAAAACAATCCAACACAACTTCACTGAACTTAACGCGTTAGCGGGACTGAGACAAAGGGTGATGCGAGGGGTGACGCGAGAGGGAGATGCGGGAGTGTTGGAGAGTATAGGAGAAAACACTAGAGCGCGCATTGGCACGCGAACAGTACTACTGTATTAGAGCGTGTTTGGCGGATCGTGTATAATCAAATTTTTCGCTTTCGGCAAATAATTGTTCGCATTTATTTTTCCGCGTATAAGCAAATTCGCGCTGGACAAAAACGCGTTCGACGAGGGTTTACTGTAACTTTAGAAAAGTAAGGTAGAATATATTAACTGGAAATTTTATTTGTGACTTAAGTAACATTTTATATTGTTACGTAAAACTAAATTAACATAATTTAATTAGTTTTAGATTAAAGTACGTAAAGTAGAATTTACAAAAAACGAAGATTTGCATTTTTTTATTTGTCAATACTGTAAGTGCCGTAACTGTAAATGTAGTCATATTAACCGTAATAATTATAATTATCATAATAATGAACTTTCCTGTTATTGAATATTTATGAGTTATGGATTGTGAATTTTATGAATTTATGAATTTATGAATGTTAGTAATTTTGGGAAAATATAAATATAATATAATATAATATAATATAGTATTATATAACATGATATAGCATATCGTAGTATAGTTTATTAGCACATATGTCATGAAAACGTTGAGTAATAAGAATTTTTAAGACATCCTGTTGACAGAAATGTGAAGGTCCAAACCTACTTCTTTAGCGAAGTCGTAGAAAACAGCTTAGCTAGTTTTAAAATTAAAACCCATCCTTTGGATCACCTGAAGATCAGGGCCCCCAGCCTTCTTTAGTTAGCCTTATAAGGTTAACTAACGAAAATATCACGAACTAACCTAACCAATCGTTAGGTCAACTGTACGCCCTTGACGATTGGTTAGGTTAGGTAAACTGTACGCCCTTGATAATTGATTAGGTTAACTCGTGATATTTTCGTTAGTGTTAACTAAAATATTCTGTCAAAATTGAAGTCTGGCAACTGGCAAAAAGTTTGGGGTTCGGGATAACAGAAAGTACCAAAATTATTAATTTAGACATTAAAAAAACATTGAAAAAAAATTATTGACAATAATAAAATGAGTTAATATAAGAAATAGTAAAAATATAATTAACTATAATTTAATATATATAAAAATGTTGCAAAAAACTTTTCAGTAAATGTTAGAAACGTATGGTGTTTTAAATATCTATGACGTGACCGGAAATAGTTTTCGTTCAAAGCTGTAAGTCACTAATGTATATTATTACAATTTGAATGAAAAAAACAAACGCTTAAACGTATATATTATTTTGTACACAATGAACATACATATATTACAATTTTATAGTGAAGCTACTGTACATTATTTACTTGATTAGATAGGAAATAAAATGAGTTTTGTGTTTATTTTCTACGTATACCTATATTTTCTACGACTTTCTCCTAACATTTTCCTTTACTAATTTTTTTTTCAGATTTATTTAAGAAAGAAAAATTTAATTATTCTTAACTTTTTGTACTGTAAATCCAAAAGGAAATCGACGCTGTAATAGTTTAATATCTTAATTCAAAGCTTTTGTTTATTTTTAAACAGAAAAGCATTTTTTTTTTTTTTTTTTTTTGTGAATGACCTCTTCAAATACGTAAACATTTTTTGCGAATTATTTTCCCACTTTGATTTGGAATTAATTGAGTAGAATTTCAAGGATCTTTTCTGAAATAGAAATAAATGTTGAGGTTATTTTTCACTAATTTATTATTATTCTTTACGTTTATTTTCCAATTTCAATATTTTACACTTTCTTTAATTTTGAGATGTTATAGAATAAATTTTAATGGTACTTGATGGATTTAATTTGATTGATTGATTTAATGATTAAATGGATACTCTTAAAATAATTTGATTACATTTTAACGGTTTTTGTTTTCATTATTTTTTTCAATTTCGTGGGAAAGATTTTTATATAATGATCCTGGAGGAAAAACTCAAAAATAATGTGAATTTAGATAATCAATAATATGCATTGGATTTCTCAAGAATCTGTTTACGTATTAAATATCCCCCTTTTTTAAGTACCAACCCATTTTTTTTATTTGTCTATATAAGGGTTGAGGGCTAACGTTCGAGCGGGACACACAGCGAGAGAGAGAGAGACAGACAGGAGTACAGACAAGAGAAAGAGGAGGAAGAGACAGCTCACAGTAACAATGAGCGCTGGATTCAGCGCTGAGGCCGAGGTAATAGGGCTACCTGTAAATCAGATTTAATACACAAGTTAAATAAAATTTAAAGAACATAGCAAATCATCGCTAGTTATTTAACCCCTTAACCCCGTAAGAAAGGTGGTCTACCATTTGGGTAATACGTCTGGGAAGAGGTATGAAACAGCACAGAAGACCACCAGAACCATGATAACAAATAAAATGGTGAGTGAAACAGAAAAACCCAGAAACAAAACATAAATCTGACATCATTTATTTTGAAATATATTATATATGTATTTAATCTAAGCCAAATTTATTTTCAAGTAATATCATTATTTATTTCACTTACTAAGTCAAATTAAAAAAAATAAAAATTGACGAACCAATAATATTCCATTAAAACTTTTAGCGAGTTCAAGACCATATCGTGACTTTGCCCTAATTGCAAATTATAGACCACTCTGTATCCTGCTATCTGCCAATCTACCAATCTGTTATCTAAGTTGAATAATTATTATATTAGAGAACTTCCATTAGAATTCCTACGATCATATCTGATGTCAAACTGTCCCACGTAACGGTGCTCTGTCAGCAAAGCTTGATCGACTCTGGTCTCCCACAAGGATTAGTACTTGGCCCTCTTCGGTTCATTTTATATGTCAATGATATATGCATTATTTTCTTGAACAGTGATGCGTCATTCACAATGCAGGCGACACGGTCTGAGTTGAAAGTTCTGGCGACATCACTGACTTAAAGCAAAGGCTACTTTTAATCCTTTTCATCAAATTAACCTTTTCATCAAATTAGCCTTTAACCTTTTTCTATTTAATATAGCTAAAACAAAATACATAACTTTTACTACATAGCATCGCAATCTCCCTTCCCATTTGATAATTAATAACGACAATATTGACTGTGCGGATTCTTACAGGTATCTATAATTAACTACTAACTATTTAACTATTTATAGTAACTATTTACGTTTCACGATAATCATTTCAGCTCGAAACGATCTCTTTTGGTTGATATTAGTTACATAGGTGGTGATTGTCTGGCTTTTGAAGCTGCTAAATGTTATTATATTTCTCATTGGCCCATTTTAGCATATTGTATAATAATGCTCTGTAGGGTGGTTACTCTCCGACTAAAATACAGTCATTTCAAGTGGGACAAAACCAAACGATGAAAAATCGTTTTGGAAGGATAAGATGATCATAACAAAATAATAACAAAATAAATTCATTATACACGCGCCAAACTTAAGATGTATTTAAACTTGGACGGGGAAAATTAATATTTCAAACTATAAGTTGCTTCAAACACCCCTTAACTAAGAACCAATAAGACGATTTGAGTTGGTCATACAACTATGAGTAAAGAAGTCGGGAATTCTGCTCTTACTAGTGCTGGTAATGATAATCCGGGAGTTGACGCAATTGGCCGGATTATCTGGCTTGAGCGCCGTGCCAGTTTCTGGCCCTTCTAAATGATCATTACAATTATAACACAAGCAAAGTTAAAATTTATCTCTTGCCGGTCACCTACTGTATATTCCTAGCTCAAAAAAGCGTGAAGCAGAGTTTCCTCTTTCAGACCTATTACAATGGAACGGTTTTTCTGTCAAAATAAGGGCAAGCTATTCCTTTAAATAGTTTAATAAGAATTTTAGCATATTTAAAAAAATAAACTTTGTTCGTATTTTGCCCTAAAATTAATTAAAATAACTAAGAAGGGTTCTTTAGTATTCAATGACTTCATCATTCAACATTCTGACGAAAACAACCTCAAATATTATCTGTAACAAATACTACATTTGTTTCTCTGCACAATAAACAGCATGTATGCATGTACAGTATGTATATATACATACATACTTACATAAATACTTCAGATTAAAAAGCAAGATAAAAAATTGCCTCTTGTATGTTACGTTACTGATGTATTTGATAAAAGTGAGATGAGAAGGTATATGTATTTATATGTACATTAGGTATGTATGTATGTAGCGTATGTATCACACGGTTCCATTTTAACACATAAACAGGGTGTATTTATATTTTTAATGAAATATTTTTAGTTTTATTGTCCCCTTGCTAAAAGAAAAAAAAAGTCATGAATAATATAAAAGACATATATATATATATATATATATATATATATATATATACACTGTGTGTATATATAGTTTTAGGGGAACATATATTACTTTATTATTCAAATTTTTTCCCAGTATTTTTTCTCTTTTAAAAATTATGGTTTACATAAACTTGGTTTGTTTGGAATTGAATTAAAAACTAATCAACTCGAAACAAACACTTCAACAATATTTACTTACTCTCAGCCCGAAATTTGTTGAAAGTAACGCGAAGTTTGATAAACTTTTTCATCATTATGTTGAGGTTAAAAGCAAGTTTTCGTTTGTGAGATTCAAGAGATATAAATAAATAATGATGGGGGTTGTTTAACCTCTTTCCCATCATCTAAGGTCCTATGACGGAGGGGACCCTCGGCTTTACTTTGGATCCGAACCACGGGTCGCTACATAATCTGGACGCGGGAGACGGTCTCCCAACCAACTACTGTCTAGACACGGTGTCGCTTAACTTCGTTGATCGACGGGAAACGGCGGTATGACATTTATTACAACGTGGTCCTTCATGATAGAAATATAGATGGATAAACAAAGAGAGAGAGAGAGAGAGAGAGAGAGAGAGAGAGAGGGAGAGAGAGAGAGATTAAAAAAATTTAATTGTGAATGAATTAGTAACAAGGTACTAATATATATATATATATATGATGAATAAAACCACGAAGGAAAGGAAACACAGAATGGTGCTCAAGCGCTTTCGTCTAATGACATCCTCAGGAACATTGAGGATGTCATTAGACGAAAGCGCTTGAGCACCTTTCTGTGTTTCCTTTCCTTCGTGGTTTTATTCATCATAAATATTTTTCACGAGTTACTTTCGTGAAATAATTTTCATATATATATATATATATATATACACGGTGAACCAAACGTAGGTGGACAGTAGGTTGAATACGGTTTGTGTTATATTTATTATAACTATGGTGTTCATTATAACTATGGTGTTTGTGTTATATTATATTAAATATTATAACTAAATTTATTTAAATTTTATTTTGTATTATAGTATACAAAAAAATTAAATATGTATTCTCAAAATAAACGTTATCATTTACTGTCCACCTACATTTGGTTCACCCTATATATATATATATATATATATATATATATATAGCAGCCTTTTTCTTTGGAGTGATTTTGTGTGCAGGTGTAAATCGTGTGGCGCCAATAAAAGAGAATTAAGAGTTCATAAAAAGTGTTTCGAAGCCAATAATGGATTTTTATCGACGCCATCTGACGACCTTTTTCTCCTCCAATCAAGACCGACTTAAATGATAATGTCTAACATCTTTTTCCAGCCGAAAAATTGGCACGCTAGAACCAAAACACATTTTATATATATATATATATATATATATACAGGGTGGGCCGTAAGTTTCCATACATAGGAAAAATTAAACGTTTGTTTTTATGTTTCAGATACCCTAAGAATATGCGTTTGACGTAAGATCTTGTTTACTGATGAAGCAAATTTTTACGTCAATGGAGAGGTTAATCGGCAAAACATACGTTATTGGAGTAATGCTAACCCTAACTGGCTGAGTCCGACGAAGCTGCAAGGTGCCGGTAAAGTGATGGTGTGGGCCGGGATATGGGGTGACAGAATTATTGGACCAATTTTTGTCAGTGGAAATCTTAATGCCGAAAGGTATCTTAACATGTTGCAAGAAGAGATTTTCCCATCCCTGCTAAACGAGGAAGGTAACTTCCCAGTTTACTTCCAGCAAGATGGAGCTCCACCTCATTATGGTCTTCACGTGCGTCGGTATTTGGATCAGCAGCAGTTTCCGGATGCTTGGATTGGTCGGCGTGGTCCTGTGGAGTGGCCTCCCAGATCCCCAGATCTCACCCCCCTTGATTTCTATCTTTGGGGGCACTTGAAGGCCATGGTGTATCAGGAAAAGATACGAGACATAAATCATCTAAAGGAACGTATCACCAACGCCATTACAAGCATAACGTCAACTGTGCTAATGCGTGTTCATCAACAGTGGGGAACACGTATTGAAATGTGTTTTCAAAACAATGGCAACCATGTAGAGCATATTATATAAATAAAAATGGTTGTCCATAAAAAAATGTTTATTTTTCCTATGTATGGAAACTTACGGCCCACCCTGTATATATATATATCGAGTGATTTTTTTTTTTTTTATGAACTGAAATAAAAACATGAAAATTTTACTGTACTTTCTCGAGAAATGGGGATTTAGACCCCTAGTGTAAAACACCCTGTATGCGATGTCCTCTCAGTTCGCGATACTTACACGATACTTTCGACGGAAGAGTCTAACAGAGTTCCCGCGGTTTATGATAAGGGAATATCATGATCACCAATATCACCGGATCTAAACCCCTGTGACTTTTATCTACAAGGTTATTTAAAAGATAGCGTGTTTAAACAGACCCTACACGCAATAGAAGAATTAAAAGCATCAATTGAACAAGAAAGTTCTCAGATTTCAACAGATACTCTGTCCAAAGTATTGTAAAGTGTTGTTGTTCGTGTTCAAAGAATTAATGAGCTGAGAGAACATCACACAGAGCATGTTTTGCACTAAGGGGACTAATTCCCCATGTGTAGAGAAAGTACAATAAAAATTTCAAATACAAATATTTTAAAGCGCCATATGTTTAAAAATTCAGCCGATTTATATATATATATATATATATATATATATATATATATATATATATATATATATATATATCTTTATATATATCAAGTGAAATGGAATCAATGTGTCGCCATATATAGTAACAAAAGTCAGGCATTTTAGGATCTATAAATTTGGCATGGCATTATTGCTTCAAGAATGCAAAAGCGGCATGCAAATGTTATATTTTAGAGAGTCTACATCAGCGACTCACAATTTATGGGGTGGGGTTGGGGCCCGATCCCAAATGGGAACCCGTAGCAGTTTTCTTGGGGATTGCAGGGACTCACCGTACTAAAAATTATATAGTCCTCGAAAAGTATTAACACGCATATAACATTTTTTTAATTAATCATGAATTCTTAATATATAAAGTTTTAAACTTTAAGCATATTGAACATTTAGCTAAAAGGCTGAGAACCGCTGCTCTCAGTGAACCCACCACTTACGTATATATATATATATATATATATGATGAATAAAACCACGAAGGGAAAAAGAAACACAAAGTGGTGCTTCGTGGTTTTATTCATCATAAATATTTTTCACGTGTCATTTTCGTGAAATAATTTTCATATATATATATATATATATATATATATATAATATATATATATATTATATATATATATATATAATATTTAAATGAAGATAAAGTATTTCTTTATTTTCGACAGTTTTTCAGGATGGTGAATGGTGCAAACATTTTTCTCAAATTAATTAAAAAGTAAGATTAAAAATGCTGCTTGTTTGTTACGCTATTGATATGTTTGATAAAAGTGAGATGAGAATATATAATATATATATATATATATTATATATATATATATATATATTATATTATATATA
>JAJOZX010009919.1:92500-100000 GCA_023014485.1 Bathynomus jamesi | reverse complement strand
TATATGCAAAGTTGATAATGTTGCAAAATTAAAATGCTTTTCTAACATTTTTTAATTTCTTTTTGTCTTTAATTAGTTGTTTAGTATCTCTCTCTCTCTCTCTCTCTCTCTCTCTCTCTCTCTCCTCTCTCTCTCTCTCTCTCTCTCTCATCTTGAAACATTGAAGCTGGAGGGTAAGTTCTTAATTACGATTGGCTTAGCCCGAAAACACAGAAGGAGAAAGAGGATATGAAGAGGGAGTTAGGGGTGAGGGAAGTTAATGGCACTGGCATTGTCCTTCTACTAAGAAAGCCAATCACGGGAAAGGACACGATGTCAAAAGACCTTTTAAGATTTAATTCCGGACGAGCTTCATACAGAAAGGGAAGTTGCGAGATGTCCTTTGAAGATTTGCTCGTCATCAAATCTTCAATTGAGGTGCGTTTTTTTTAATATCTTCCCGCAATTACTTTCTTGGTGATGACTCTAAATGATTCACTCAACCCTGTATACAGCGACTTTCAAATGACTGAATCACCGAGTCACCTGAGTCACTCGAGTCACAAAAGTCACTTATAAAGTTATTCCTAACTCTAAAATTGTGTATATATATATATATATATATATATATATATATATATTATATATATATATATATTATATAATATATATATATAGATATAATAAATGGAACCCAACTTTAATTCTCGAAAACTTTATATGAATTCCAAGTCCCAAATCCACAAAACAATAAAAATAACTCATTTATCAAAAGTCAATTCGAGAAAGTCATCAAGTGCCAGAGATGTTTTCCTTTCCAGTGGCATTTCTGAGACTGACCCAATGTTTTGGCACTATAAATAAATTCTCTCTCTCTCTCTCTCTCTCTCTCTCTCTCTCTCTCTCTCTCTCTCTCAATTTTTCTATGTGATTAGAATTCAGTGCATTATTTCACTGTTTGATTTCTAAATTCATTTGAATTTGTTTACTGAAAGAAATATCTGATGATGCTGGTCATAACAAAATAGTGAGCGTATCAGTTGGGCAGAACGTTGGTGTAACGTCGGATCAAAGGAGAGAGAGAGAGAGAGAGAGAAGAGAGAGAGAGAGAGAGAGAGAGAGTTACAAGGAGTTACAAGTACAAGGGGAAGCCTCAAAAACCTTTCGGTCCACTCATTCCTGTTGTTAAACTAGTTAATTTTGTAACTATTTTAGCAGGATAGAAAAGAATAAGACTCTCTCCCCACCCTTCGCTCCCTCCCCGCCTCTGGCGGGTACGGAAAAAGGTTGAAAAAGTACCTTGACCTTGGAAAAGTAACCAAGGAAACTTTACAGAAAAGAGGAGAATATATAAACTAGCTCTACAATTACGCCATGCACACATAAAGATTGTACACTAGATAACATCGCTGTATAAACTAACCAATAATATACTTGTGCCGATCGCACATCAACCACTTGGTAACGTCAATAAAGCCTCGGACATATGGCTTTGATTTTATACAAAATATTTACAACAAAGACGCAATAACCCACTTTAGGCTAGCCCCAAAAGGATTAAGAGAAGTAAAAGTTAAACTCTCTATGTCTACACCCATGTACGCGCAAAGCCATCACGCCGAACAGGAAACAGGAATTAAGAACAGAATTCAGATTTTACACATCATGCCCTCACCCGTCACGCGCATCTAGCCACCCAAGAGAAAGAAGAGAACAAAAGAATTCGTGACGACAGAAACGCAACTCCACCTCACCACAGAGCGAGAGAGAGAGAGAGAGAGAGAGAGAGAGAGAGAGAGAGAGAGAGAGAGAGAGAGAGATACACAACTATCTTATGCTTGATAGCATTTTCATCTTGAAGTGTAAAAAGATAAGATGGATTCAAATTTGCAATCGATTTATTCAGTGGTTCAATCTTTTGCAGAAATTCAAGTTAGGACTTCAGTAAGATTCAAAATGGCCATAAATAACTATTTTTATGTTATGACAATGCATAAATTTAAAAGATTGGGCGAAATTTTATTTTAGACCTTGACAGTGTATTGTCTCTTATCAATATTTATAAAAAATTTGAATATTTATGGTCACCCACATAAAATAAAATACCTGGCTTCACTCGTTCATATCTGCGTATTATTTATATATATATATATATATATATATATATATATATATATATGGGGAGGGTTGTACCTATACACATTAGTCCACGGAACATTCTCTTGACACTTATTACGCTGGACTAACCTAACCTAACCGTCCTACAAACACTATAACTCTTCAAGAATTCTTTTTCAACGCTGAAACATTTTTCAGCTATAAAAGAAAAATAAAGACGTTAAAGAACTCTTCCTAAGCATTTTTTTAAGACGTTCTGAAGCATAAAGACATTCTTTGGTTAGAGCATTCCAACATTTGACTTCGTTTCAAAGGATTTTAAAAGCATACTTCTTCTGAAAGCATTTTTCTGTTATATTTAAGAGGCCAAAAAGATACTTTTACATTAGTTCAGAAGAAGCGAAAATCTTAAAAGCAACTTCAATCGAGCATTTTTTACTTCTTAAAGAATTAATTATATTTTTGGGGGTTAGCCTAACCTAACCTAACCCAACCTAATCTGCTCTGCAAGACACTTGTCTTATCTACGCAATGCCATACAACCGTTGTGTGTGCGTATGTTATACGTACATCTGATGTTTATTCCATACATACATACATACAGACAGAAAAACAAACAGACAAATAAGCACATGTGTAGATAGATAATTTTTTATGTCACATGTACAAAAAATGCAAATTTTAATTAGGCCAAAAAAAAAAATAATAAAATATCAATAGATGATGTTTCTATTCCAGTCCAGAAAAAAAAAACCAATCCCTCATCCAGGACGGGAGTAGGTCATTAATATGAATTAACGTATTAAAAGGTATAATAACATAAAATTTGAAAACACATTTTAGAAATAATTTTTTACATCTATTTTTTCGAGTGTCAAAATGAAATTATAATTTATTAAACAAAAAAAAAAATTATGTATCAGTTTAATAATTAATATCATTATTTTAAGTTCATTCAACTAAATTAAATTATTTATTTTATTGTATTTAAGTTTAGGAGAATTAATTAAATTTAATTGACTAAAACAATCGCTTTATATAGTTTAAGTGGCTCTAATGGAAAGAGTTTCCACTTAATTCAATTTCACAAAGCGGGAAAGAATAATATATATATATATATATATATATATATATATATATATATATATATATATATGAGTGAATGAAGGTAAGCTCAAGGTGAGATAATTGGATTCGCCCTTTCATTCGAACCTATACTATACTAGCCTAATTTAACGCAACCTGATTTAACCTAACCTAACCGACATTAACTTAATGCAACTCAAAGAATATTTTTAGATAAAATTATTCAACATTCGGTGTATTCCAGCGTTTGATCTTTACAACTTTTGTGTTTATGAAGTATAAATTTGGGAAAAGCTTCGCCTAAAAAATTTTGAAAAGCATAAAAAATTAATAGTTGGTAACAATATGTTTTCCTTTGTATATTTTATTCCTTTTGGTGACGGTAATAAAATTTAGCCCGCTCCCTCCACTAAAAGAAACCCAGTCATTACTGATTAGTCGAATTTTTTTTTTTTTTTTAAGAAATTCTGTTTCTAGGCAAACTTTTCACAAAATTGTGCATTTGATGATGTGTTTTTCTTCTTGTTGCTTTAATAAATTGTGTTCCTCTTGGTGAAAGTTAGGTAGAGCTTTTGTATTCTTTAATGTACTTATCAGTGTCGTTCCTCGTTTCGCGGATGTAATGTCCTTTGCGCTCTGGTTTTGCCTTTGATGGATTTAGACACGGTTGTGTGAACAACTTCACTTTTTTTTTCGTGTGATGAAAGATGTTGTGCTTTCTGTTTTGTTCGTGTCTTCCTGCATCAGTTTTATTTTTTATGATGATGATGATGATCTACAGATCTACGGAAGCTAAGGCTAACAAAGACCCTAAGATCCACTCTAAGGTTAGCCCGAGAAAAAGAAGAGTAGGGGGTTAAAAGAAGAGAATAGAGAAGAGAATATGGGGTTAAGTAAGTAGCAAAACCTATCATTCGTGGGTTAACATTCATTCAGAAAAAGAGAGAGAAAGACTCACCATCATCATCCGCCAGCCACTACTGACAAGTTGGAAAAATAGTCGAAGAGAATAGGAAAGGGGTGAAAGATGAAAAGAAGTAAAATAGGAACGCTTACAAACCATGCAAACACAGTCTTAACTCAAACACTGTGATACCATGCAAACTACAGACATGCAAGTAGAGAGAGGATAAGAAAAGAAAAAAAATGTATGAAGAGTATAACAAAAAGTGGGTTAGTTTACGCTACGAGCTACATCTAAGTTCGTGTTAGTCTAATTTTTTTTTTAATAATATAATTTTATTGCTGGCATATCACACGCTGGCATGTCACAAGCTGGCATTAATCGTCAACAGACTCAAACCTCGACCATTACCCCCAGAGCTCCTGTTGCTAATTGTTTTATTATTTTAAACGACGGTAATATTTTTAAAATGCCTATCTAAACGGTTCTTAAACATATTAACGCTGGTAGAGTTCACGACGGACGCGGGAAGATTATTCCATTTATCAATTACTTTGAAGGCAAAAAAGTTTTTAGCGATGTTAGTAATGAAACTGAAACGTCTGCCACGTAATTTAAATCCGTTATTACGAGTATTGCTATTATCGAAAATAAACAGTTTGCCAAAATTTACGTTATCGATTAATGATGATGATGATGATGATGATGATCTACAGATCTACAGAAGCTAAGGCTAACAAAGACCCTAAGATCCACTCTAAGGTTAGCCCGAGAAAAAGGAAAGAGTAGTGGGTTAAGAGAAGAGAATAAGGGGTTGAGTAAATAGCAACACCTATCACTCGTGGGTTAACATTCATTCAGAAAAAGAGAAAAAAGACCATCATCATCCGCCGGCCACTGCCGACAAGTCAGAAAAATAGTCGGAGAGAATAGGAAAGATTGCAGAACGGTCCTCTACTCCATAGGGAGGTAGAGCCCATTCTGCCGCAAAAAGATGAAAAGAAGTAAAATAAGAACGCTTACAAACGCTTACCTAGCCTAGCATTACCCATTTCATTAAAATGCACCCTATCTTTTATGAAAAAGCTAGGATCACTGAATTCTGACCACAGCTTTACGAAGGGTACATTTTCCTCAGCACAAATCTCTTCTAATTTAGTATTCAAAAATATCGTTTTAGACGTAATCCTAAGACCCAAACCGTGCCTAGGGGTAATACCCAGAACTAAAGGCCTATCTGACCTCGCCTTTAGGGACCTATACGAGTCGTTGCCCCCTACCTTCGTCACCAACATCGAGTGACGGGAGGCAACGTCAATCCTATCCACTTCGTCTCTAACTCTGTCAACCCTGGCCCCTGGGAGACAGACCCTCCTCCTCTTGGTTGGATGCCGTTCAACGAACTCTGTGTCCATATGGCGCACTAAAGAGTCCCCAATTAAAATAGTTTCCCCCTCATTCACGTCCCTTTCCAAATGGGCGAAAGGGTTCGAAACCTCGATAGGGGGGGGGATTCCTATCACCTAACGTACGCGGCCTAGCTCCACCTTTAACTTCTCTAAATCTTTCCCCATCTACTAATCTCGGATCAACCTTAACCCCTTCCTCAACTCTATCCAACCTTCCCGATAAGCTACCTAAACTAGAAACTAGGTTACGCACCTCACCCTTCAAATTACTAACGTCTTCAACGTTAGTATTGGTTCGGCTTTCGTCAACCGTAGCCCTACCCCTGCCCTCATCAAGCATTGCAAGTCTTTCCGTTACCTCACGTACACTGCGTTTTATGTCAACTATTTCCTCCCTTAACTCGCAAAAGAAACAAACTGATCTCTCGGTAATCACCATAGGACCGCCGTTATAATCTTTAAAATCCGAATACCACCGGTTTACCCCACACCTAACACACGACACTTTCTGCGGCGGCATCGCGCAGTTAAAAATAGTTTATAACCGTCACAAGTTTAAGTTAAATTAAGCCGGCACGCTATGAAAACTTCTAAATCGCTGAAAACCACCAATATTCAATTACTTAACTATAACAATGTGAATATAAACGCAAGTATATAAAATTAAAAACTTTCCAAAAGTAAAATTATTAGCAATATGCAAAAGTAAAAGCAATATCAGAGAGCTCAGGAAATGCGTCCGTTCAGTACAGAGTCTGGCTGACGAATGAGTACAGACTGGCTGACGAATGATAATGATGATCTACAGATCTACAGAAGCTAAGGCTAACAAAGACCCTAAGATCCACTCTAAGGTTAGCCCGAGAGAAAGGAAAGAGTAGCGGGTTAAGAGAAGAGAAGAGAATAAGGGGTTAAGTAAGAGCAACACCTATCACTCATGGTTAACATTCATTCAGAAAAAGAGGAAAAGTGTCTCACCATCATCATCCGCCGGCCACTGCCGACAAGTCAGAAAAATAGTCGGAGAATAGGAGAGGGGTGAAAGATGAAAAGAAGTAAAATAAGAACGCTTACAAACCATGCAAACACAGTCTTAACTCACTGTCATACCATGCAAACTACAAACATGCAAGAAGAGAGTTAGACATGCAAGGTAAGGAAAAAAAAAAAAAAGTAGGTAAAGTTAAACAAAAAGTGGGTTAGTTTACGCTATGAGCTACATCTACATTCGTGTTAGTCTAATTTTTTTTTTTTTTTTTTTTTTTTTTTTTGCTGGCATCACACGCTGGCATGTCACAAGCTGGCATTCATCGTCAACAGACTCATCCTCGAGCACCACCACCAGAGCTCCTGTTGTTAACTTTCTTTTTTAACTCTAAACAACGTTAATATTTTTAAAATGTCTGTCAAGACGGTTCTTAAAACACATTAACGCTGGTAGAATGAACGACTGACGCGGGAAGATTATTCCATTTATCAATTACTTTAAACGTAAAAAGTTTTTAGCGATATTAGTAATGAAACGTCTGCCACGCAACTTGAATCCGTTATTGCGAGTATTACTATTATCGAAAGTGAACAATTTGTCAAAATTTCGTTATCGATGTTTTAACGATTTTGAAAACTTCAATAAGCTCCCCCCTTAATCTCCTAGTTTCGAGTGATACAAGTCTAACACTTTAATCCTATCTTCATAAGGCTTATTGCGCAATGCCGGAATAAGTTTCGTGGCACGACGCTGAACCCTTTCTAACCTATCAATATCCTCACGCAAGTACGGGCACCAAAACTGAACGGCATATTCCAAATGAGGCCTGACTAGGGACTTGTAAAGGGGCAATATAATATCCTTCGATTTAAATTCGAAATTACGCGCTATGAAGCCTAACATCCTATTAGCTTTTGCGCAAGACTCCAGGCACTGGTTCCTAACCTTTAAATCTTTAGTTACGCGTACGCCTAAATCTACTTCCTCGTCAACGCTCGCTAAATCCCTATCATCCA
>JAJOZX010009919.1:82500-85000 GCA_023014485.1 Bathynomus jamesi | reverse complement strand
ATATATATATATATATATTATTTACATAATTTATGTAGCAAGTGAAAAGAATTTCTGACATTTTTTTCGTTTTTTTCTGATATCTGAATTGATTGTTTCCTCAATTTACCTTTATTTATTCCCTCATTTTAAAGTCATCTTTGTAAATAATAGAAAAGATACCTCAGTCGTGTTACTGGAGTTTTTTTACAGGCTGATAAACTTCAAAGTGCACACTGCAAAGTCTGTTATATAACTTTGCAATGCACACTTTTAAGTTCATCACCCTGTATAAATTATACGCAATTTAATTTTGTTGAAGGTTTAAAAGAAATAATGAGCTTAGAACACTAAAATTAAAAGCTAGTTACATTTTTTTCCTAATGTCGTCTATTATTTTCATCGAATGTAAATTTTTAAATACAATATTTTTCGATCTATGAACCCCCAAAATGAAGCTAAGGAGAAAAGAAAACACATATTCACATAAATTTTGTATCATTTTTTAAGTAATTTTTTTTTTAATTTTTAATATTTTTTTAAAATTTTGTTATTAATTTTTTTTAAAAAGAATGTTCCTTTTTTTATTGGTCCATCATAAGAGTTTAGTTTTGGAACAGCGTCATACTACAAAGAACTGAATATGATATGACGTCATCCCAAAACTAAACTCTTATAATGAATAGGACAAAAATGAACACTTTTTTTTTAAATACTTAAAATAAACAGTTGAATTCCCTCAAACAAACAAAATACATACCCATTTTTAATACATTTTAATTATAAACAAAACTTTTTTTTGTTTAATGTAAAAAAAAAGTTTGAAGAATTGAAGCTTTTTAAAATGTTTAAATGACCTATGAACGAATTGTTATTAGCATTAACATCATCTAACTAATACTTATACCCGGTATCAGTAGATATAGAGTGTCCTAACCTGCTGTTAGATAGTGACTCAAACGAGACTAAATAATGACTCACTCCAATTAGCAGCGACTGGCTTAGTGGTGACGTAAAAATTTTTTATAATAGTGACCCAAAAAGGTGTACAGTAATGGTGACCTTATCGCTCTCTATACCCAATTATTAATATTGATTTAAAGTGTTAATGGTATGTGTAATTGACATGATAATATAAAACAAAAGGCCAAAGCTTACATAACCTTGGTTAATGTTGATTTTGCTTCCGCCCTAATTGTTCATTCTGACGAAGGTCAAGCTTGTCACTACACCTCCACCACACACACACACACACACCACACACACACATATATATATATATATATATATATATATATATATATATTATATATATGTGTGTGTGTGTGTGTGTGTGTGTGTGTGTGTGTGTGTGTGTGTGTGTGTATATATATATAATATATATATATATATATATGACATGTAAAGAATTTTATACAAAAGAATTTGACTAGAAAAATTTTACGCCAATGAAAGGTTCATATTTACTTTAAGCTCACGAGGCACTTGGATTTTGAATACAGATCCACAAGTTTTGATCCAATGGCTTTGAATATACTCAAAATATTTTATGGCTATGGCTTTAATAAATATGGCTTATATATATATATATATGAGTACGGAGGGACCGCTTTTATATGTCGACTTTGGTAAAAGTCAGAATATGTAAGTATCGTTCACAAAAATAAATTGTCGCACTGTTTCTATAACCACACACACACACACACACACACACACACACGCGCGCGCGCGCGCGTATTAACTACAAACATTCTTTAAAATAGTTCTAGTTTGGAAATTTAATTAAGGTAAACACGTTTTTCTTTCTGAACTGTGCTTCACTTCCTTTTCTCTTGAGCTCATTCTCAACTAATTTCTAAACTTCAAACTGTAAGGAAGTTCAAACTCCAAAATTCCTTCAGCGCTATTCATTATCGCTTAAAATTTGAACTAATTTAGCGTTAATTTAACGCTAATACGTGAAGTGGACATGGTAAGAATGTCTTGACTGTTAAGTAGTAAATTTACTTCACTACTCTCTGCGAGCGACTAAAGTCATATTTAGATACTTTTAAAATAAAACGTATTGTTTTAAGACTTTATTAATCCTCGTCAGGAACCTTCATTTTACTTACGTTTATCGAACCCTGAGGTCTATATGACCCCAGGCCTTAGAAAATCTTAGAAAATGGTCCAATAAAAAGTGTGTAATGAATCAATCACATAAATGAACCATTGTATTTGATATTTAAGAACGAATGATATCATCTCTTTCAATGTTTTGACTGATGATACCAAATACAAAGGTAAATAAATCATCTTAATGTTAGTGATTCAGGTACTGGTAGTGATGCTAGGTTTTTTATAATTTCACTATCATCAGGTATTGTCTTTTTTGAAATTTTTATTAAAATTTATGAAATTAATCTATGAATATGTTGGGTGTGTATGAAATAAATCTATGAAATAAAGTAAAATTCATGAAAATAATTACATAAAAATTAAATATACATCAAATGACACGAGAGAAACCATGGGGTCA
>JAJOZX010009919.1:72500-77500 GCA_023014485.1 Bathynomus jamesi | reverse complement strand
ATCTATTATAAAAATCTATAAAAATCTTGTAATAATATCTATTACATAATTATACCTAATTATTAGATTTTGGCCTGTAAAGCGTTCACGCTCGCTAAAGGCGGTTTCCAACTGTATACAGCATCTGTATTTAATAATAAACTTATACTCATCTTGGAAAACTATATATATTTATAATAATATATAATAATTAAACTAAATAAAAATAAACATTTAATCAGGGAAATGAAATCTTGTCTATTCAACCTTTCAAAATTCTTGAAATTCCATCTTCAATGGCCAGAATTAATTGGAAATAAAATTTAATGTTATTATAAATTCCAGAGTTAATAAAAAGAACATTAATGGAGAAGTTATTCTAAAAAGTTATTAAAAAAATTATTAAAAAAGTTATTAAAAATATTCTTAAGAAATAATCAATTAAAAAAATTTACATTATCAGATTTTAAACTTCTAAAAATTAGAAAGAAAAAGGACATTAAAGGAAAGTTCCTAGTAGGTTTTCGTGGTTGCGGTAGAGGACTCGGAGCGGTGTGCGCTGGTTCTCTCTCGGCCGCTGGCATCGGATGTAGTTAAATTGGTTGCTTAGTCTGTTTCTGCTCTGGTTCGGGTGACCCTTGGGGTACACTCACCCCACGTCGTGGGGAAATGCACTTCTTGGATGGATTAATAATAAATTTAAAAGGAATTTTACATTATATTAAAAATTTAAATTTTTTACTTTACAAATTAAAAATTTAAAAATTAAATAAAACTCCAAGTTAAAAGTTTAAATCAATTAAAAGTTAAACACTTTCAAGTACTAATACGTGAAATTAAAAAAAAATTATTTTGGTCCTGAACATATCAACACTGATAAAACTGAAGCACGAATTGAAAGTCACGGTTGCCATGATGACCATGATGGTTATGGTTACCATGGTGATCATGGTTGGTCGAATGGTTGTCTAGATGCAGGGTAAACATTTCAATATGTTAATTTTATTTAAAGAGTAAAACGTGTTGCCAATATGGAAAACATGTTGTTTCGGGTGACAACTATATATTTTCTTTTAGTGGTGGGGGCCGGGAAAAAAGCCCCATCAATAGATCCTCCCCATTTTTACGCAATTTGTTCCTGCATGAGGAATAAAAAAAATTATGATCAGTAGTAAGGTTCAGTAGTGTTTCAAAATAAGAGAGAGAGAGAGAGAGAGAGAGGAGAGAGAGAGAGAGAGATTTAAAACAACTTTGGATTAATGCGCTTATCAGATTTCTGGTAATAAACGTGACACGGCATAAATAAATAATCAAAGTTAAAATTTGTAAATCGCCGAGTAATGAAAGTTAATTTGCATGCAAGATTCTATTTGCTGTGATCGCGACATGCGCGAAAGGTAAAATGGTCCCATTACCGTTTAGATACTTCGAATCAGCCCCCATTAGTCTAGGGGGAAGGGGACAGGTATCAGTGTTTTGAGGTAACAGCAGCGCATGAGGTAACATGAGAAGTGCATCTTTAGATCAAACAAAATAATTCATACGTAACAAAAATCCAAGTCCAATAATTACTTCAACTCTAAACTGCCGTGTATATATATATATATATATATATATATATATATAATATATATATATATATCATAAACTCTGTTCGTGGTATAACAATACAATGTAGAACTTATTGCAACAGAATTTCGGGTAAATTGCTTTAAACCAAGATAAAAAAAATAGTATTGAGGTTCATATACTGAATATAATGTTACGTTTCTTGAGAAGCTTAAATACAATGTAAGCTAGTGTAAGAGGATTATACATATATATATATATAATATATATATATGTGTGTGTGTGTGTGTGTGTGTGTGTGTGTGTGTGTGTGTGAGTGTACCATGAAGAGGAATATTATATAGAGATATATTAAGCTTTGTTCTTTAGTTAAATTATTAAGCGTTTCTACATTTTTCTGATTACATTACCAGTGCCACAGCGCCAACAAAGGGGTCAAATGATCAGGATGTAATAAAATGTTTAAATATTTATTACTGAGATGAATTTTAAATCAAAAGAAAATCTACGTATTTTTAAATTGAAAGGTCACCCTGTAATGAAAAAGCTATAATTTGGTATTTAAAATTAATTAATCTAATTATATTTCCAAAGAAATTTTTAAAATCTGACGGAGGAGAGAATTGTAATTTTAAATCAAAACATTACTTTAAAAGTCGATAATCTCAGTTGTGGTGATACGGTGGTTGTGTCACCGTGTGTTGAGTATTGCGCGTTATGCGTTGTTCCCTATTTTATTACTCCACCGAATCTCCCACGCACGTATTTACAGTCCCCAAATGACACGGATCGTGCAGTTAGTTTCCACGCAATTCTTTTCGAGATGAACTTAATTAAAATTTCATTGAAATGCCTTCGAAAACGATTCGTACTTTCATTTTTCTAAAGTTTTTAACTTTCATTCAAGTCCAAAATTTAACATTCTCCTCAAAAGCTCGACGTAAAAGTTGACACCGCTGACTCGTTTCTAACCAATTTCTCGTTGACATATTCCATCAATTTTCGAACAGTTTTGATGGCAACAACTGTGTTGGAAATGTTGTTAGAAGTTCTCGGCAATTTTTTGATATGTTTTCATTAAGACAATGGACAAATGCGTGGAATGTGGTTGATAATATTTATGCAAATTTTGTACCGACCATTTTTACCTTTTCCTTAACGACTCTTTTTGGTTTGTTATTTACTTTTATTTAAATAAATAAAAATTAAATTATCATGCAGTGTTAATTTATCATTTAGTTATTATCTTAATGACATTGAATAATATTAATTATTATTATTATTATTATTTTTCAGTTATTTATAAAAAGTTGATATATTTAAAATTTATTTTTTCAAGAATTTTTTAAATTTATTTATGTCCGCATCTCCCGCGATATAGGAGGGGGAGGATTGGGTTGGGGACCCATCCTTCCCTCTTTTCCGCACGATGGGCACCAATAGTCTCGGATTGTATCCTGGCTGTTTCTGCCTTCTTACCGCAAGTTTGTTGGGGTACGAGTTTTTTATAATGTACGTATGTATGTGTACAAAACCAATGAAAATATGATTTAAAGAATTACGGGACTTAATTTTCACGTTTTCTGAAGTACAAATGCAGATCTAACAACAACAACAACAACAACAACAGAATATAAACAGTAACGCAATTTTCAGGACACGCGTAAACCTAATCAAGAAAGACGTTTGGGAAACTGAAACCTGTTTAGAGACAAACGAAAGCAAGGAATAAGAAATTATGGGCATAAAAATAGTGAAATGAGGAAAAACAGTGTCAGATCCAGGTATGTGCAGTCCGTATAACTGCGGGGACCCCAATACCTAGAGGCGATTAAAATTTAGCTAAAAAGACCTAAGTTTTAAACAAATCCTGTAAGTGTATCTCAACGAAGGTAAAGAGACCACCATGGACCGTGTGTATTGGGTGATACCAAAGAGGGACCCCAGCACACGTTTCTGCGTTTCTGTGTTAGTCGGGGATCCACGCCAGTAGTTTGCACGAGGCCCCAGCTTTTCTGGACCCGGTACTAACAGACAGGAAACGAATCAGAGACGAAAACTAATAAACTAAAAACCAAAAACCAGTAATAATGTTTGGGTTATTCGTAACGGCAAAGGTCATATGACGGGCAGGACCTACAGCTTACGAACCATGAGTGAATACATCATCTGAACGCGGAGGACGGTCTCACCCATCCGGCTAGTGAACAGACCTAACATAGTTTAACCATGCTGATCTAATGAGAAGCGATGGTGAGACGTGGCTACGAAGTATAGAAAAAAGAAAAAATCAAAGAGAGATAATATTACAAAGAAACGGAAAAAGGGTGACTAATAAAAAATTTAAAGAATATTAAATTATGAAGAACAGCCAACCCAGCATAATATAAACTAATGTATGAGTTAAAATATTATCCACACACACACACACACATTTTAAGACCAAAACAGAGACAAAAAAAATAGGGGAAAAGAAGAGAAAAGAGAAAAAAATTAAGCAAACAAGAAAATTTTACGAAAATATATTAAATATGTGAAATAAATCAAGAGAGGTCACAATACACAAACGACGAACTCCATAAAAAAAACAAAAAAAACTGAAGTTTTTACAGAGCGACATCGTGACTGTAAAAACAGCTTTTATACAGACTTATATTACAAACGTGTTCAATTTCCTGACTTCGTTCTTTGCCATAATTTGATTTGCATAATATTATCTGTCATAATATCATAATATATTCCGGGTCATAATATTATGCTGTTTAATGAGGTTATTTTATATTTAAATTATTTAATATTTTAAGTAAATCCTATTATTTATGTTATTTTTTAAATATTTTTTACATTATTCTTAATCTGAATAAAATTTCTGACATATGTATGAATAAAATGTAAATTTCTTTTCATTCATTTAAAAAATGTGTATAACTAAACAGTTATTAGTATTATTATTATTATTATACGACTGAATGGTTGGTGATAGTAACAGTAAAATTAGAAAATATGCAGAAAACACGAATAAACTTGGAAATTCATATTATAAAAGAGATAATGAAATGCGTGTTGTAAATTCCATAGAGTTTATATGCTTATTTTTAAAAAAGATAATGAAATACGCGTTGTACATTCCGTAGAGTTTTTGTACTTATTATCATTATTATACACAACCTTATGAACCTTATGTTGTTTCGTGTGTTGGTCTCTCTTCACACGGAGGTCAAGCTGGTGGCCCCGCCTCTAGGTCTGGCCTGGTGGAGGAGCGAGTTACTTTCTTGCGCTCTCCACCGTACATAGCCTGGCACGCCCGGCTCATCTGGTACTGTCCTGAGCCAGGCATCCAGTCTTTTCTTGAAGACTTCAACTTTGACCCCGTTACGTTTCTGAGGTCCTTAGGAAGCTGGTTGAAAAGTCTTGGCCCCCTGACAACCAAGCTATTTTCCTTCAGGGTTGAG
>JAJOZX010009919.1:15000-67500 GCA_023014485.1 Bathynomus jamesi | reverse complement strand
ATGAAACAGAATTGTAATGAATTTGTTTCATCAATATATATCTGAATGAACGTTTCGACAATTTTTTTTTTCAGTGTTGCGGATTCAATCTGTAGGTTTTCAAAGGGAATTGTTTTCAAAGGGAATTATCTTGAAACAAAATTGGAAGTAAATTCTACGTGGTTGTGAGGCAAATCAAATGCATGAGGCATTCTTAGTCCTCATTCTAATTTCCAGAAACAAAATTAGAATTTGATATTAATAGCAGTTAAGATTAAGGATTGAGTTAAGATTAAGATTGAGGAAGATTGAGTTCCAGAGTTGACTGGTTGGGTAGATGAAAGATTAAAAATATTGATTAACCCTTGCATTTGAGAGTTGGGCAGAAACGGAATGAGAATGTGTCGAAAGTCTGGTACTGGGTGTTCTCCTTAAAGGAGGAGGTATGCAGTTAGAGAGTTCGGAAGAGCAGCGTCCGTGATAAGAACGATAGTAAAGAAAGAGTGTGGCAACATTGCGTCGAAGAGAGAGCGGGATTGAAGACAGTCGGTAATAGGCGGGGAATGATGAGACGAAAAGCCTTTGATTCCATCCAGTCAAGTAGAGCTGTGTCGATTGAGCCACCCCACACGCGAGAAGCATACTCCATACAGGAGCGGACAATACCCCTGTACAGGGACAGCAACTGAGTTGAGGTAAAGAAACTGCGGAGCCGGTACAGCACGCTTAACCTCTTAGAAACTGTTTTGGAAAAAGAGTATATGTGATCTTTTCAGGAAAGATCACGAGAAAAGGAAACTCCAAGAATGTTAAGAGAACAAAAAGGATTGAGTTGTGTTGTTGAAGGTAATGGGATAGTCGTGTGGAAGATTGTGACGAGCAGACAGATGAAGGAACGGAGTTTTTGAGGCACTGAAAGTCAGTAGGTTTTCTCTGCCACAATCAGAGATCGTAAAAAGATCAGAAGTCAGGCGCATTATAGCTGTCCAACGCGAAGCATGGAGTCACTGTGAAGCGGATGGAGAAGTGAAGAGTGGAAACATCGGCATAGGATTAGATAGGAGAGGAAGTGCGACTTAAAAGATCATTAATAAATAAAAGGAAAAGAGGTCAGAGCCCTGAAGAACGCACTATAATAGCTTTAGGAGAAGAACATGTCCATCTACAACCGCAGCTATAGATTAGCCAGAAACGAAATCAGAGATGAAGGCACAAATAGAAGAATAGAAACTGAAAGAGGGTAGATTGGAAATTAAGAATTTGTGTCAGAGCTATCAAAAGCTTTAGATATGTTTAGCGTAATAGCAGAGGTTTCACCACAATCCTGAAAGGAGGATGACGAAAAGTCAGAGAGATATGCGAGAAGATCGCCAGTAGAGCGTTCCTTGCGAAACCCATACTGACGATCTGAAAGAAAGAAGATTGTGAGAAGAGAGGTGCTTAAGAATATTCCTATTGAAGATAGATTCAAAAACTTTAGAAAGGCAAGAAATCAAAGCTATTGGACGATAGTTGGAGGGTTGAGAGCGGTCACCCTTCTTTGGGACAAGTTGAATGAAAGCGAACTTCTAGCAGGAAGGAAAAGTGTCAGACGAGAGACAAAGACGAAAGAGTTTGCTTTGACAGGGTATCAGCACAGAAGCACATTTCTTGAAAACAACAGGAGGAACACCATGAGAACCATATGCCTTCCTAGAGTTGTACCCAGATAGTTCCATTAATGTACATTTATTTCTCGACTACTCTTTGTAATCAACTTCAAGAATAACTACACACGATGAACTAAAACAATATATATATATATATATAATATATATATATATATATATATATATAATATATTATAATATATATATATATATATATATATATATATATATATATATATATATATATTATATATATACAGTATATATGGGAATGAACTCAGAATGGTCCCCTGAGTTTTTTATAATACACACAGACAGTGCATGGAACAAGGAACTCTTCTGGGATAATTAAATCCACTATAGTCCGAATAAGTAATGGTAGCATCATGAAAAAGAAAAACTATGGTATTTGTCATTTACCATTACTTATTCGGACTATAGTGGATTTAATTATCCCAGAAGAGTTCCTTGTTCCATGCACTGTCTGTGTGTATCATAAAAAACTCAGGGGACCATTCTGAGTTCATTCCCATCTTGAAACGGACATGTTATGTGCCTTGAAAGTGGACGCTCAATTCTGCCAGTTGAGGTTTAAGTTTTGGTTTTTGGCTAAAAATATAATAGTTACCCCTTTTTCTTTTTCTTTGATGCATTCAATCTGACGTGAAGGCAGCGAGTCTTTTGCTTATATTGAGGTTCTAAATGTAGCATGGCTAGGTGCTTTAAACCCTAGATCCATGTCCCAAAGCTGGATCCTGTCTGCTTTGCAGATAGCTGGTGAGGAAGCTATATTTATGGGACCTCTTTGCGAGTGACCCGTTGCCCACGTCGGGCTAGCATCATGAAAAAGAAAAACTATGGTATTTGTCATTTACCATTACTTATTCGGACTATAGTGGATTTAATTATCCCAGAAGAGTTCCTTGTTCCATGCACTGTCTGTGTGTATCATATATATATATATATATATATATCTGTGTGTGTGTGTGTGTGTGTGTGTGTGTGTGTGTGTGTGTATATATATATATATATACACAGTGTATATATAATCTGGGTCGAAGCCACACTTACGGAAAAGTGCTCTACAAACAGAAAATTTCTCAAAAGCACAAAAAATTACTAATTGGTAGCATTGTTTTTCTTGGAATATATTATTCTTTTTATTTATGACAAATAAAATTTAAAAAACAATAACTAATCATTGTTAAGTAGTAATTTTTCCTGGTTTTTAGAAGTTTATATTTTTTGGCCAACTTTTTTCCGAAACTGCACTAATTCAGTACCACAAAGAACAATACACCCTTCGTTGGTTATACAAAATTCAGGAGAGAAATAAAAAACGCAATTTAAATCGCTTGCAAGCAGACACAAATGGAATATACAAATGGTCAGAAGACAGCAATATGAAATTTAACAGCGAAATGATACGTTAGCAAAATGATACTCGTAGATGATACTAAAACTTGAATTGTTTAGTCTTAATGTCCCTATATGGACATTTGAAAAGGAGAGAGCCATTCAAACAACAGTGGAGAACAGAAAAGGAAGAATGTGTCGTGTTCCCAAACTAGAGGTTACACAAGGAACATCCTCAACACTGAAGGAAAATAGATTTGTCGTCAGAGAGCTATAACTTTTTGAGGCGCTCCGGACCACAACCTCCCAAGCGCCAGTGGGGCCAGAATTGAGTTAGTTATACTACTATATTCTCCCCATCCTTCCTCTATCCCGTGTGTGATTCAGGGAGCAGAATGTGGACCTGTACATATGGTCGAAATCAATCAAATATCGTTATTAGTTCAAAAGTTATGGCGTTTTGCAAGTTGACAAACTTCAACTGCAGTTTTCTCCGTTTTTTAATTTTGATGCTGGCAGCTTGTGGCTGGAGCACCTCATTTAACAACTTACTAAAACAAATAAGAAACATTATTGTTACCGTCATAAAAAGACTAGACACCTCACTCAAGACAATCCTAGCTGAGTATGGTGTACTTCTCTATGTACAATGAAGAACTGAAAAAAAACAATCCTCTCCTTGGCCAAGTTAATTCTAGAGGCAGGATTACGAGCCTGAACTTCGAGCGATGAGGGATCGTTGCGCGAGACGCCTACCAGGTCCTTATCTATATATTTATATTCTAAACGTAATATTGAATTAATGACCATGGTTTCACTGCAATATATAATAAATTTGGAATAGGGTATTTCAGTTTATACTATCATACTTATGAAACATATATAATATACTGTAAATTTATATATGAATGGTGTGTCGTGATACAATTTCCTATACGAAATTATATATATATATATAATATATATATATAATATATATATATATATATTTATATATATATATATATATATATATATATATATATTTTATTTTATTTTTTTTCCCTCCTAACACGAAATCATGTTACATGTCAAAATAGGTTAAGGAATTAGGTTTTAAATTGGGCACCGCACTGACGTTAATTGGGAACTTACTGGCTCTCTTTTTGACCCTTGACCTTTGGCCCTATATATCGAAAAAGTATACCGAAGGTCACCTATACGGTCATTGTTGGGAACTGTTTATTACAGAGAACGTTAAAATTACAAGAAGACCATTTGGGTAATCCCGTTTGGAGGTTTTACCAACTTTATCAAAGGTCAAAAAAGTGAAAGTTAACAAAATTTTGACCGAGTAAAATTACAGGGTGATTATAAAAATGGTGTTCCCAAAAATTTGTAACGTTAGTTTTTAGGAACACCTTATTTTCGATCACCCTGTATATGAAAAAAGGTGTTTAGAAATAAATGTCTTTATCTTGTACAAGGAAAATATTATTCGAAAAAAAGATGTTAAGAAATTAACCATCATTTAATTAAAAAAAAAATAGTAATGTCTCGGATCTTTGACATCTTTCGTAACGGCAAAGGCCATATGATAGAGGGGACCTAAACTTGACGTAAAACCCGAACCATCTACGAGTCACTACATCATCCGTACGCGGATGACAGCCACCAATCCAAACACTGAAAAGACCCGAACGTCGCTTAACCTCGCTAATCTAACGGGAAGCGGTACTGCGAGGTAGCAGGACATAAGTACTTAATCGTGAAAACAAGTTAAAAAGAAAACCATTTACAGAAAAAAGTTAAAAAGTACTTTGAAAATAAACTTTTAAATATTTTCAAAGTAAAACTTAAAATAAATTAAAAATCGTTTTTTCAAAAACATTTTCTTTTCAAGGTACGTTATCAGCATTCAACATTCAAACTTTTTCATGTTAAAATTCTTCAGAAAGAACTTGCGTTTTATGTTAAAAAAAAAAAAATTTATAATGAAAAGTGTACGTAATTCTTGAGAAGTGAATATCCAACATGGAAACAAGGGACAATTTTATTCCAGTGAGATATAAAATCTCTCTCTCTCTCTCTCTCTCTCTCTATATATATATATATATATATATATATATATATATATATATATATATATATACAATATATATATATATATATATATATATATTATATATATATATACACTGTGTTTACAGTAAGACAAATTATTTCGAAAATTCTGTGAGAACCATTATATCCCTGTTTTTCAAAGGATTACTCAAATATATTGGAGGAATTAAGTTCTGCAATAACGTTATTCCTTTTAGACATTATTTCTATTTCATATTCTATATATTACTTTTAGTGTATATATATATATATATATATATATATATATATATATATAATATATATATATATATATATATATATATATATATATATATATATATATATATATATATATAGTATAAGGATTCAACATTGGGGAAATACTTCATAATCTTAATAGGAACTTGTTGACAATGTTATCAAATTCAAAGGACGGATAAAGTTTAAACAAGAAATAAGTGGTTTCCACATTACAAACGCTTCTTGTATATTTTTAACCATAAGGTAATTTTAAATATACAATATATCAATTAATAATAAAGAATAATTATCAAAATTTGTTAAGTGTTCCTTTGTGTACAAATATATATGCGCTGAATGCGAGGCCAGCTATATTGGATAAACAGTCCTGCAATTAAAACCATGGGTTGGCAAACATAGAGGCATCCCTCCAGACCCAACCGACCACTATCCAAACTAGAACATACTGTACATTCAACCATACGCATTCACCCAGAAAATTGATGGCCTTAAAATCCTAGGAACTTTATATCTCTTCCAAGTAAACATCCCTTAACGATCAGTCCTCAACTACAACACTTTTTACTATATAACAACTAACCAATTGGCCGTAAATGTCTACCACCCAAATTTTTTGTAACTTTCGTGTCCATTTGTTTCACTTCAGTCACGATGTTCTTGCTGTGAGACTGTAAATAAGATTAACTAAGATTAAGTAAAATTATTATTTATCATATACAGGGTGTTTCAGGAGGAAAGGTCAATACTTCGGGAGGTGATAGTATCGGTCATTGTGAGAAAAAAAGTTCATATGAACATGTGTCTAATTCTGAATGGTTACGGAGATAGAGCTGTTTGAATCTACAAATATAAAAGCATTGTTAATGGTAATCAAGAAAGAGAAACCAATTCCTGTTTCTAACATTTAATGTTTAAACATTGGCATTTTGAATGGTATCAGATACAGAAATGACAAATTTGTTACAGTTTACAATACGTTTTCGAAAATTCCACCGTCAACCTCAATGCACTTTGCAACTCGTGTGCGAAGATCGCGTGTTGTTCGTCTGAGTTGATCTTGACTTTCCTTTATGCGGGTAGCAGCACCCAAAATGCGCGCGAGCAGTTCGTCTCGTGTATCCACCTTTCTTTTGTAAACTTGACTTTTCATCCACCCCCACAAACAATAATCTAACGGAGAGAGGTCTGGAGACTTTGGTGGCCATTGAATGGGACCACCGCGCGGGGAGGAAGAGCTGCGCGCGCATCAAATTCAACAGCTCTATCTCCGTAACCATTCAGAATTAGACACCTGTTCATATGAACTTTTTTTCTCACAATGACCGATACTATCACCTCACGAAGTAATGACCTTTCCTCCTGAAACACCCTGTATATTCTCTCTCTCTCTCTCTCTCCTCTCTCTCTCTCCTCTCTCTCTCTCTCAAAATTGTCTACTTAATTTTTCTCTCTTGAAAAAATGTTAATTCAAATTTTAAAATTTTGTCAAATTGTTCATTTATGCTTCTATTAATATACAAATTTTAATTTATTTATTTATTTATGTTTTCAATTTTTAGCTACTGAAGAATGAAATTAATGAATAAATCTTTGCCGTAAGTGCCATGCTTTGGTCCCGTTTTTCCTTTATCGACTGAGGTTCTCCACGAGCAAGTGTATCTCTCTCATATAATATATATATATATATATAATATATATATATATTATATATATATATATATATATATATAATAAATATATTAAAAACGACTACAATAATTGTAGTTTGGTATTAATTAAGAGACTAAAGTAAAATGAGCAGCACAAAGGAGGAGGAGGAGGAGGAGGAGGTTTCGCCTTTGCGTCGATGCATGGGTCACGTCCAGAGCGCGTCTATTACCGCTACACCATCCAGAAAACCAAACTATTTCCTTTCAAGTAAAAGCTTTTCAGCCTATTCCGATTCATCACTTTTTTGTTTTACGCGTTCGCGAGTTACCCTTGAGAGGAAAGTTTTTTTGTTTCTCTGATGGTGTAGTGGTAGAGACGTTTTTCGGGACGTGGCCCAGCGAAGTAGTGACGAATCCTCCTCTGTTCTGCACATTTACTTCAGTCTCGCTGATAAATAAATAAATACGTTTCAGGGTGACGTGGCGTTTCTGAAGGTTTGAAAAGTATCCACATCGATACGAGTCAGCCACAAAACTTAATTTGTTTCACAGTTTACGCCAACTCTTTACCTGAACATACACCAACCAGCCAATTTATAGTCCAATAATCTTGCCACATACATATAGCCTACCGTATGCGTCATTAGATATACCTAGTCGGATATATATATATATATATATATATATATATATATATATATATATATATATATATATATATATATATATATATATATATATATATATATATCCTTCGTCCGGGGCTGAGTGGGTGACAATGTTCGCTTATAAGTAAAGCAAAGACACTAACGTCAGCGGTTCGACTCCCGAAAGTACTGACTAATAAATATAATCCGGAAGTTTGAACATTGGGCCACATTAGTTGGCCTGAGCACTATGCCTGTTTCTGGTCCTCTTGAATGATTAATTATTATTTAGTTTGAATAATGAAACAAAACGGTAATATTTTAACTGTTTTTAAAAATTCCCGCCATTTTTTTTTATTTTAATTTTTAACATGTTTTAAATAATATTTTTAATGTATCTAAAAAAATTTAAGTTTTTAAAAATTGGATTATATTTTCCTAAAAAACTGTAATCAATTACTTCTTTTATATTTATATTTAACTAATTGCCTTGAAGGTGAGAGTAGGAGTTTCTCGAAACGTTTGAAATAATACATATAAATATATTCTATGATGTAACTTCATAAACTTCTCCCTTCGTCACCCTTCGTCCCCCTTCCAATGGAATTTAAGAGAGATAATTCATCTAAAATGAATACCTTTGGAATCGGCTTATATCGATATATTGGGAAAATCATCTCATAATCCTGAAACACGGTTCATAGTTCTCTCTTTCTCTCTCTCTTTTTTCTCTCTCCTATATATATATATATATCAGTTACTGCAATTCTCTTACATCAAAATCACGTATTTGATCTCCAAAAGATGCTAAAATTTCCTGTGAAAACGTTTGAAAATTAATATAGAAAACGGAATATATATATATATATATATATATATATATATATATATATATATATATACTAGGTGAGGTACCCGGCGTTGCCCGGGTTAATTGAATGCCCGGTTAGGTCAACTGAATGCCCCAAAAACCCCTCATCTCATCTCCCTTTAAACAACTTGGGGGCTAACCCCCTTCCCCATTACCTCCACCCCTCCCCCATTATCCCAACCCCTCCCCATTACCCACCCCACCCCTCCCCAATTACCCCACCCCTCTCCCCTACTTACCCCTACCCCCACCCTTCCACCATTACTGCCCGGGATAAATTTCACAAACAGACAAACAGACAGGCTAAACTACAGAAAAGAACGCAGCCGTGAAAATTTTGAGCTTCACATTGTGTCAAGATTTCGGAATCTGATCAGATATCCCCCAAAACCCCCCTGACCAAATAATTGAACTCCCAATTACTGTCGGTTCAATTATTTGGTCAAAAAAACTATAGAAAAGAACACAGTCATGAAAATCTTGAGCTTCACATTGCCGCCCATAATACAAACAGACAAACAGATGCTGACCACTCTGTGTTGACATTCTTCACCCCATAAGAGGTTCCCGTGCCAAATTTGGTAGCTCTAGGTCAAACGGTTTGCGCTTGCATAAAGGACAGACAGACAGACAGAAAGGCGAAAATATATATATATATATATATATATATATATATATATATATATATATATATATATATAAGAGAGAGAGAGAGAGAGAGAGAGAGAGAGAGAGAGAGACTGACTTTACACATCAGTAATTTTAATATTCAGAGGGCCAGCGTGAAGTTATCGTTCATTTAATGGCACTATTATAAATTAAATCGCTAATATTAAACAATGTCAAAGTTTATAACCAAGAAAGTTAGATTACATCACGTAATTAAATGTCATACGTTATTTCGGTATAAACTTAATAGCTGATGTCATTCTAAAATCTATTAATAAAACCCATATATATATATATATAATAATCATCCTTAAAAAGAAGATATGAACTAAGAGGACATTTAAGGGGATTTTTGGCTCCTTAAAAAAAAGAGAAAAAACACACAAGGTTTACTTAGAGAGAGAGAGAGAGAGCTCTTGAAACGAAAGTCGAACTGAAAGTTGGGTGAAGTGGGTGTAAGACGGAAGTAAAATTAACCTAAAATTATTTTTTTTTACCCTAAAAAAGACTTTTTATTTCCTAAATTTGCTGATGCGGCTAATTTTACCTGGTCGTAAAGATAAAAGTTTTGGATACAAGATCCAAAGTCAGTTTTATTGACATTTTATCACCAAATCATTTTAATCGCTTTCTGCAATATATTTAATATTATTTGGAACTCTACAGGGTGTCCCATAAGTCCGGTCTCATAGAGAATTTTATTTTAAATTAAATTTACAAAAGTAATACATTAGAACGAAAACAAATGTTTAAATTGATGTCTTATCTTGGGACCTTTTTTTTGTTGCGGGTAGAATAACACGCAATGTCTAATGTGGAAGTGAGTTACACTCCTTAGGAAAAGGCGTAACTCCGCCTTTTCCTCACGAACGTAACTTTCTATTACGCTTTTTTATTACAGTAATTTTTTTTATTACACTGTGCATCTTTAGCTATACACACATACATACATACATGCATTTTCAATTACACATTTTATAGGCTCGGCATGAATGTTTTAGTCTTACTGGATTATCAATTTTAAATTTCCCTTCGAGCTGCCTTCGTAACTGTCATCCAACCCACTCAGTCAACGATGCAAATGATAGCATAAAATAAGAATTCGATAGGGAAGTACCTATATAAACTTAAATTTAGTAGGTACTGTAAATGCAACGTATGAAAAATGTTTTACAAACGCCTAACAGTTTTTGAAAACGTATGAAAAAGTTCGTAAAACGTAAAACTACCGTTTGAGGAACGTGTAAAAACGAAGGGAATCGTACAAATATTTTTACGCGTTTGAAACCAGATTTATAAACGCAATAAATTCGCTTCTTATTATACGATACCTTTCCTTAAACGATTATCCTAAATCCTGTCCCACTTATATTCCGCACGTTTTGCTGTTAATGCGAGGAACAGCATTCGGTACCGATTTTATTATTGTTTTTCCCGTTGTTTTTGCTGTTATTATGGTTGTTAATCCCGCGCTTAACTTCTTCGCAACATGTTAACGATAGTGAAATGTATTACCTTGAAATTCAATGCCATATAATCCGGTATTCGAAACTCCCATCTTTTCTATTACTAAAACCGTGGTTCTCACTGACTATAAAACCGGCGTCCTAAGCTTAGTAGCTAAAACCATTTCCCTATACGCGAAGTGGAGACACTGAGAGCGGGTCTCGATAATAATCCGGGGATTAGCGCAGTGGTGCGCGTTCTGACCTGAGCTGTGTGCCGGCTTTTAGCCTTCCTGACTAATAATTGTTACATATCGACTATATATAAATAAATTAAATAAAAAAACACATTTTTCAAATACCGATCGCTAATTAAAATAATGAGCATGTTTTTTATTATTAATTGAGGTAGGAACAGTATTAGCTAACGAGGCAAATATAATTAAAAAAAAAGAATAATGAGGTAAATTACTTTTCCAAAAACATTTTTAAATAAACGCAGCATTAAATGTATCGTGAAAAAGGCAAATACAATTAAAAGTTCAAAGTTAACGTAGTGAATTTTGATTTTTTTTAACCCCCAAAACATTATTTTCATTAAATTATCTTTACCTCCGTTAATTATTAATTATTATTTTTACATAATTTGTTTATTTCAGCCTTTTAGTTACAGTTCAGTTAATATAAACTTACATTATTTGAAAGCTCATTTCCCATCTCCATAGGGTGGGTACGGCGGCTGAACTCCGAACCGAGGACACTGAAATCATTATACGCACATGGATACAAAGGGGTCATTCCGGGGAATAAGGTATCATCCTTAGGGATCCAGTGTTACCTTCATGACACCTCCGTACTCACTGTTGTACCCTATTTCACAATCTTATTATTCATTCTCTCCATATGATCGTAACAACGCAGCATACTCTCCTTTGTTCTTATGTCTAATGTTTTTTTTCACTCCACACTTTCACTCCTTAATATCCTCATATCTCTTACGGTCGGACCGTTTACATCAATGACACTGCTTTTCTTATCTCAACTACTTTTGCTTTTGATCTAGACGTACCACATCATCAGCATTCATCAGATGCGAAAGCCGCCACGCAGCGTACAACAGTGGCAACAGACTAGCAACAGAGTACAAAAGAAGAGTGTATAGCAAGCCCTTAGAGAGAGAGAAGTGATAAAAGAATGGATGTGTGAAATATGTGGAATATGTGTAAAGAATGTTTAGTAAAAACAACATCTGATGTACGTAGATGCGAACGAAATGAAATTAAAAGAAAAGGGACTGTATGCATGGTAGAACGATCAGGCGTAAAATTACTTTCTAAGTACGATTTTTTCTACCATCTATTTCATAACTAAAGGACAACTAAACTAAATCAAGTTTCAGATATGGTTCAAACGATGGATCCAACACCGTTTAGAGTCGAGCAAGGCAAAAAACTGTATTAATCCTTAACTGTTTTAACCTGTTTGCCAAAACTTTCTGAAGATATATGGGTATACAAACTGTTTTTTTTTATAATTTTAACAATCAACAAATCCTGCGTTAAGTTAACATTTATCATTAAGTCTATAACCGCAATTATTAGCTTATATTACCTTCTTGTCCATATCATACGCAGATATATAAAATGCTTCTATACACAAGCACTAGGTCATTATTTTGAAGATAAACTATTATTGACACATTTTGATTGATTTCATATTGTAGTGTGTGTATATAACCTTACAACCTTACAACCTTACAAAGGTTCCGCGTGATGATTTCTCATTTCGCGAAGGTCAAGCTTGTCGCCCCTCCTCTCGAGTTGGCCTGGTGAAGTAGTGAGTTGGATTCTTGCGCTCTCCACCTCACATAGCCACACGATATATATATATATAGATATTATATTTATATATATAACCTTGGTTAACCTTGGATTGGAATTCCCTCGAATTATCTATTATCTTATCATTTTCTACCAACTTATCTTATTACTTGCGACACTAATTTGAAAAACGTACGATATATAATAAATATTTACGCCAATTATTTTTCAAATTAATTATGCAATTAATAAATGCGTAAAAATCCGGGAAAATAAAATACAATTTCTTTATTAAAATATTTTTGCAAATAAATTTTTAAAAGTCAACAAATTAATTAAATTTGCATAATAATGACCTGCTTAACCTCCTTCGTGACACTAAAGGTCATATGATGGAGGAGACCTACAGCTTTACGTGGGATCCCAAACACGGGTCGCTACATCATCTGGACGTAGAAGACCGTCTCCCATCCAACTACAACCAGACGCAATGTCGTTTAACTTCGTTGACCGAAACGGAAGCGTTGTTATGGCATTGGTCACGGCGAAGGCGTCGAATATATATATATATATATATGGTAACCCCTCCGTCTATGGCCTTGGGCGGTTCGAGGTTGACGGGGGTTCTGGTTAGGTGGCAGCAACGGATTTCTCACTCTTGGTGTAGGATCGCAGTAGTTTCTCTTATACTACAGTACACTCCGATTTCTTCTTGTAGTGGATCGGAGGATTCTGTAAACGGACTAAATTCTCTAATGGTTCCCCGATTCTCTTGTAGCGTATCGGGAAATTATTTTTTCTATTTTAAGACTAAATTCTCTGAAGAGAGCAGGGCTCGAAGGAGAAGACAAAGATATTCTCTTACTGTAGTTTACTGCTTCTAAATGTTTACAGGTAATGCTCAGCGCTCTAGGTCAAATTAGAATAATCGGAACAATCAAAATGAATATTTGAAAGATTATACGAGTTTATATACACAAATTTTGGTGACATCATTATTATTTAATGTTGACCTGTTTTGTCTTTTATTCTCAATAGGTTGAATTTTTTTTGCAAAATATTTGAAGGTAAATTTTTTTAGCTGTAACAACGTCTAGACCAGAGGTTCCCAACCTTTTTGAAGCGATGGCCCACTAGAGCTGGTTCGAATAACTCATGGCTCACCTTCCATGCTAAGCTGGTATCATGTTTACATAAGGTTTAATAAGCAAATTTTTGTTAGTAACATTTATTAACATGATGCTAAAACACAAGCAAGTGAGCCATGGCCCACCGGTTGGGAACCATTGGTCTAGACAGAAAAGCAAGATTTTGAAGATGAAGCCATATTTTATTTTAAATAGCATATTGACAGATCTGATGTTATCATGATCTGCCGAGTAAACTAAAATTGGAAAATGAAATATGCATTTTATTATGGATTAAAATTAAACATGCATATGAGCCAAAATTAAATGCTTAAAATTAAAAATTAGTGTTAAGCAAGACATGACTTCATTTTTACAACGAAGAGAGAATGCATAAGAAAATGAACTTTGCAGAATTTAACATGATTACATGATTAAGCTAAATAATAAAAAAAAATTATTTAATAATTTAAAAAAGAAATAACTCATAAATTATTCATCAAAAATAAAATAGAAAGGCAATCAAAAACTTTTCCCAAAACTTACGTTTTATATAGTTAGTGTGTCACGCGAGTTTGGACTTTATATGCAAAAATGAATATAAGAATTCATTATTTCATATTTACAAAAATGAATATAAGAATCATTCATTATTCACTTTTATTTATATATATATATATATATATTATATATATATATATATATATATATTCGCACATACATGCGTACATAATTACAAATACACACACAGATTAATTACAATGAAATTGTATGCATATACACATGTATATACATACATACACTACATGTAATTATGCACTGTATGTATATACATACATACACTACATGTAATTATGCACACTGTATATACATACAAGTATACATACATACAGTACATAATTCGTGTAGATAGAGAGAGCAATAGATAAAATTATTTTCATAATAATAATGTTTGTTGCTGTTTCACGAAGGTCATGTGACGGAGGGCCCTACAACTTGACGTTACAACCACTTACGGTCACTACATCTGAATCCAGAAGAGGGTCCCCCCATCCAACTACTAACAAACCCAACGTCGCTTAATTTCACTGATCTAACGGGAGCGGTGTTGCTACGTGGTCACGCCTCAGCCCGATAGCGATATGAAACTAAACATCTGTGATATAAAAGACTTTTCACATATTTGAAAATAAATCGTGTGTTGTATATATATATATATATATATAATATATAATAATATATATATATATATAATATTATATATATATATATATATTGTATATAATATATATATATATAATATATACGATTTATTTATATATATATATACTTTAAATAAAAATAATGTGAATACAGTCATTGCCCATTATCCAATCCTTGTATTAATTTTTGTATCACTTTAAAATGTATTACTTTAGGCCTGTATTATTTTTGGTCTAATAATTTTCTATGTAAAGCCCCCTTCCCCACCCCCTCTCCTCCCCCACCCCCAAAATAAAATCCCCCTTACTTAAAAGTTTTCTGTTCAATAAATGTGACCGTATCTTAAAAAATACTCCAACTTACTGAGACTTGGAGTTACTCCAACAGGAAGTGAATTCTCTTTTTTTCAATTTATTTTTTCTTTTTGCATCTTTTTTTATAGGGGGAGTTAGGGGCTGGGGGTCAAGTTTTTGGCAACGTTAACAGTTCTTGAAGAGTCCACGCCAAAGAAAAAGTTCTCTTTGGTCAGTGTATAAATAAATCTTTGGTAAATAAATCTTTTTACACGATATAATTATAGAAGAACTTTCCTTATAAGACTTGTCTACTTTTTAAAAGTACTTATATATATATATATATATATATATATATATATATATATATATATATATATATATATATATATATACACGTTGTTGTGGAGCATATAATGATAAGTGAATAATATTTGCACCTGTCACTTAAGTATCACTTTACTATTCGTAAGCTATTAATTCCATTTAGCTGACTCTTCGCGGTTGAAGAGCGTTTAAGGGAACTAATTAACCGATTTACCAAGCTATTTCCGAATGAAAAGAGTGATCAATATTGAACACATTTCCTCTCAAAGGAAACGATACACTTTAAATAGAAGTAAACGTTTCGTTAGACGTTTCACTGTCCCCATTTTGTGAAATTTGAAATGTCTAATCCGTTAGATATTTCACTTTAGTTAGACGTTTCTTTAGACATTTCAGTAAGTCACTTGAAATGTCTAAATTATCCCAAATTTCTAAACAGTTGGAAAAATGGATCACCTGAAGATCAGGGCCCCCAGCCTTCGTTAGTTAGCCTTATAAGGCTAACTAACGAAAAATATCACGACTTAATCTAACCAATCGTTAGGTCAACTGTACGCCCTTTACGATTGGTTAGGTTAAGTCGTGATATTTTCGTTAGTTATCCTTATAAGGCTAACCAAAGAAGGCTGGGGACCCTGATCTTCAGGTGATCCGGAAAAACTAATCTGAAATTTCTAACAATGAAATGTCTAACATTGAAATATCTAATGCATGAAAGTGTAAGGTTAAATTTAAGTTAAATAAGTTAAAAAGTTTATGGGGAAAGAATTGGTTCACAGCATTACTCTTTAAAACATTTTGACTTTCAATTTATTTAAATTTACTTCTTGTAATTGTAAATTTTTCTTCAAATAACTTCCTCTAATTAACATTATTGAAGTCGTTTAATAGTTTTAAATAATCGAATTAGTTCTTAAAACAATTGAAGGATTTTAGAGTGAATACATACTTTTGATCAGTTAATTTCTCCTCAGATATTTGACTTCTCAGTCCTAGATTCGTTTTGGTTGTTCTTGCTCGAATTCTTTCTAACTTATCAGTGTCTTTTCTTGGGTATATTTCATCTGACTTAGAGATTGAACCTAGGGTAAGCCTACTGTATAGCAAAAAACCTAAGTCTAAGGCTAGATTCATGGTCACACGCTATTTCTTCATCTTCAAAGGTTTTACTATCCAAGACCGAACCAAATAAATAAAATTAATAGGTACATGAAAGATACTCGGAAGATCTTAGGGATCACGTGAAGATCAGGGCCCCCAGCCTTCTTTAGTTAGCTTTATAAGGTTAACTAACGAAAATACCACGATCTATCCTAACCAATCGTCAAGGTCGCACAATCGACCTAACGATTGGTTAGGTTCGGTCGTGATATTTCGTTAGTTAGCCTTATAAGGCTAACTAAAGAAGGCTGGGGGCCCTGATCTTCAGGCGATCCGATCTTAGCCTACGTGGAATAAATGAATTAATATACAAATATGCACAAATTTCTCCTGTTTTCGAGACAGCCTATAAAACGCCAACACTAAATAAACTACGTCACAACTTCAAAATATTTTTTACTCCAATGCGCATGCGTGTAGGCTCCAAAAAAAAAAAAAACTATACAAATGAAATGTTCATTTCTACGTCTTTATAAGTTTGAAATTTTTAACCACAATCTTCAGATATTTAAAACATTTAGCAAGCATTTCACATAGATATTATTAATTTCAGAAAATTAGGTTCATTATGGTATATCGAGTAGACGTTTCATATATATATAAAACTAAAGGTTCAATGCCGTTTAGGGTGCTTTCAAACTGTCCAATTTAAAATTAATGACATTAATTAATTTTCTCTTTTATTATTAGCATTTAAAGGGAATTATCATTAGCCAGCGAAAATAATTTTTAAGTTTATTTGCTAAAATATAGACGAAATATGATAATGAATCTAAATGTTTTAGTAATTTATCAATGAAGTTAAAAATATGAATCCATGTTTTCACTAAATTATAATAGGGAAAATGTTTGTAAGAAACAAAATTTAACTTTGTTAACTTATTGTTATTAACATATATATATATATATATATATATATAATATATATATATATATATATATATATATATATATATATATATATATATATATATATATATATATATATATATATATGTTAAACCCAGACCGTGCATGGAACAAGGAACTCTTCTGGGAAAATTAAATCCACTATAGTCCGAATAAGTAATGGTAAATGACAAATACCATAGTTTTTTTTCCTTTTTCATGATTTTAGCCCGACGTGGGCAACGGGTCTCTCGCAAAGAGATCCCATCTTTGCGAGAGACCCGTTGCCCACGTCGGGCTAAAATCATGAAAAAGGAAAAAAACTATGGTATTTGTCATTTACCATTACTTATTCGGACTATAGTGGATTTAATTTTCCCAGAAGAGTTCCTTGTTCCATGCACGGTCTGGGTTTAACATATAATGTTCTCAGGGAACCATTCTGAGTTTGTGTATATATATATATATAATATTATGTAATACTTATTAACTGTATAGTTCCCTTTAGATTAAAGATGTTAACTGTCGTTGGGTTTGTTCAGTAACTGGATGGATGACCGTCCTCCACGTTTAGATGATGTACCGACCCGTGGTTCGTTCCGATCCCGCGTAAAGTTGTAGGATCCCCTCCTTCATACGGCCTTAGCTCTTAATAAGGAATTGAGACACCCGTAAATATTATCATCGCTGTAAGTGTTGTATTACGTTAAATACAATCGTAAGAATTGTTTTAACTTGACCGAATTATCTCAGTTGTACCTAAATATATTTCAACACGACAACGTCGAATAGAGGAGGAACGAACGAGCAAACAGAAACGCCGAAAATACGACAAAATGAATCACATTTTGGCGAAACAGAAATTAAACCAAAAACTAAATAATTACTAATTAAATTACTAAATAATTACTAAATAATTAAATAATTACTCCAATTATAAACTTTAATTGTAATTTATTTTTTAAAAAAATATAAGAAAAATTAAAGTTATACCTTCTACATTTTTAATACTAAAGAAAACGAGATGGAAGACCCTAAAGATTATCTTTCGCTTATTAGAAGATTAACGTTGAGCGGAGATAAAAAGAAACACATGAATATTTAACTTCATTAAGGAACCCACTAATTAAAATACACACACACACACACACACACACACATCCCTCTCCACATAAGCGACGTACAGACTTCTTTGTAAATCCATATATCTAAAAAACTAATTAATCAAGCTTAATTTAACCTAACCTAACCTTAGTACTATCGAACCGAGAAGAGCGTGATAAGTGTTTCGGGTATATTTGAGGGCTCGAATGCTGTTTTCTGCTAAGTCATTAAATAATGAGGTACTCGTTAACCTAACCTAACCTAACCTACTCAGGACCAACATATTTTTTCCGACAGTAAAAATGTTTCTAGTTTATTTTAAAGAATTTTTGCAATGTTCCGAGCACCAAAAGTATCCTCTCGCAAAAAAGAAAATTACCCCACTACATCCGCGAATCACACACACACACACACACACACTTTAATTTAAAGCTATCCAAGTTTATTACGGTTTTTAATTGCTAGTAGTCATTTGCATAATTGTAATAAATCTTACTTCGTTGCAATGGCAATCTTTTTTTATGCCTTAGTTAGGGCAAATAAAAGAGCTTTTACATTAAGATACGGTAGTTATTAAGACTTAATTTGAAGAATTTTTTTCTTATATGTTACTAGGATACGGCGTAAGTAAAGCACCCTCGAAATTAGGCACTTAAAGCGTAATAATTATATACTGTGCGGTCAGGAGTGCCAATAGTGCCTTGAAATTAAGGCAATGCGTGCGTTACAGTAATGAATTCATTTCAGAGATGTTCATCTTACGCCTTAATTAAGGCATAAAAAAGGATTTGCGGCGAAATTGGAAATTTAGAAAGTGAATCTATACTTTTCAGTATCATTGAAAATTATTATTATTATTATTATTATTATTATTATTATTGCTTCGGAAAAAAGTTCGCCTTGAAAAAATTTCTAAAACGCATAAAAAATTACTAATTGGTAATAATTTTTTTTTGATGGAGTTGTTTAACTTCCTTCGCAACAGCTAATGTCATATGAGGGAAGAGTCCTACAGCTTTACGCAGGATCCTAACCAAAGGTCGCTACACCATCTAGACGCGGAGGACGATCTCCCATCCAACTCCAATCCAGACCTAATGTCGCTTAATTTCGCTAATCGACGGGTAGCGGTGCTACGACACTGTCCAAAACGTACCCCTCAATATTTTTTATAGGGTTAGGAGTAATTAATATTAATATTAACAATTAGTAATTTTTTATCCTTTTAACAAATTTTACGTTCCCCGGCGAACTTATTTCCAAGAAAGTACCTCACATAATATGTTCTCTCTTGACATTGAGAATAAATTTAAAAGTGTAATTTGTACTAAAAGTACTAAACTAATAACAAAGGATTATAATTTACACATTTCAGAGTAAAACACTTTTTTTTTTTTTAATTATTAATTTAATTAACAATTGGTTAAAAGTTATTTGTTATAATTATTAACTTTAACTTTGTTATTTAAATGTGTTAATTTACCTGTCTGCAGCTGTATTTATTTAGTTACCCGCCTCTTTCTCTGTCTATATATGTCTATGTCCATCAACCGTAACCGTTTCCTAAGAGACGAAAGCGCTCTAAATCTTTTTCAATTTCCTTGCCTTGCGGTTCATATATATGTATATATCACTGGGGACGAAGGGGGTCAGGCAGGTCAGGCTCAGCCTGACCTGTTATTTCTTCTGCTATCCTGCTATGGACAATTAACATAAGAAACTAACAATACACAATCCCATCTCTTGTCAAGTTTTCAGACTAAAAATTTCCATCCATCCATCCATCTATCATCTAAATCCCATTTCCCCAGTGAAGGTAGGGAGAGAGACGCGGAAAGAGAGAGAAGATATGTGGCTAAAAATTTTGAGTCAGATATCTTTACTTTATAAAACATGTTATAATGACCATGTTAGGATTTATAAATAAGGTTATATAGCTATTTGCATATACACTGTGACTGTACATAACGTTAATTATTACTGTATTATAATGCATCTTCTCAAATAACAAAGCCTTACACCTCGCATAAAAATGCACAATTCCGCGTCTTGTCAGGCAAACATTTTTAAGCCTGACGTCTCTCTTTGAAACACGTTATGATGTAAATCTTATGATTTATTTATAATGTTATAAATTCATTTGGATATTCACTATACGTAAAGTTAATTAGTATTTTAATTGATTTAATACTTTGTATCCACCGAATAACCAAGTTTTTAATGTTCGAAGTCAGGCAAATTCGTTTCTGCCTGACGACTTGCTGCTGTGCCAAATGTCCAAAAAGCTGCACTGAATCGCCAAATCTCTTTCTTTTAAACTTAATCTTGTTTTCAATAATATACATATTATATACAGGGTGTCCGGGCTTAAATGACAATAAAATAAAACATTATAAATGTATTTTATTGCCATTTAAGCCCGGACACCCTGTGCTTTATAACGTGGGTTGTGTGGAAAATAATTGTCCAAGTTACTTAACGTTTAAAAATTAATTTACTTCAAGGAAAAATTTTAATAAAAGAACTAATTAGTAGCCTAATTAATAGATTGGAGTTCATATATAAATAAATAAGGTAAGGCGATGTTTTATTCCCTAAATTTATGCCAGTTCAAAATATTCTAATTATCATACATAATACATATCACAATGAAACAAGTATCAAATTATACAGTGTGTGTATATATATATATATATATATATATATATATATATAGAGAGAGAGAGAGAGAGAGAGAGAGAGAGAGAGAGAGAGAGATATGCTTGAAAGGTTTGAGCTGAGTATCCACAAAAGCCCGCGTCGGCCCCTGAACTTTTCAAAACTTAGCACTACATACATAGGACCCAATTACTTTTAGCTTTCTCTCTCTCTGTGTGTGTGTATATATATATATATATATATATATATATATATATATATATATATATATATATATATATTATATGTAGGCATGTATAATTGGCTTTTGTGTATTTGGTGTTAAGCTTTAAAACTTTGTTGTGAACATTTGCCGACATACGATGAAAGCAGAATTCTGACGATTTTCTGACTTTGTTTTGCTGTGTTGGTTACCTCTTGATTATAATTAATTTACTTGTTTTCTAACTTTTACTTGTTTATTTTACTTGTTTAATGAATTTACAAGTTCCTAAACGATATACACACACACACACACATATATATATATATATATATATATATATATATATATATATATATATATATATGAAACGTCTGCTCGACATTTCATGAAAAATTTAGCTTTCCGAAAAGAATAATGGTAATGGCTATTTTGTAGCGCCTACTTGATATTTTAAGCATTTGAAAATGTTGCTTAAATGGTTCGAATATATAAAAGCGTTCAATGTAAACATTTTATTTGTATAATAATTTAATTTTCTCTCTTTTGCCACTAGACGCATGCGCAGCGTGGAAAGATATTTTGAAATTGTGGCACTATTTATTCAATGTTTTCCTTGTTGCGAAACGAGGGGAAAGAATTAATGGATCTGTGCATCTCCTTTTATTAATTTTAGACTCCCGGTATATCAGTCGTCTCGGTGTAGGGCTCTGGGTTCACTCCCAGCTGCTGCTTCCTGGGTTGGGTTGGGCTGGCCACGCACCCTGTCAATGCTCGGGTTCGGATAATCCATACTGCATTCTCACCCCAAGCATGGGGAAAAGAGTTTCCAGGTTGTTACCCTCTTTTATTTATACGCTAACCACTAGACCTAGGCTAGTAACATCGACCAAGGTTAAGAACCAATCTATGACCCTGAATCTAGCCTTAGACCTAAGTATCTTGATATACAGTAGCCCAACCCTAATTTCAACCTCTAAGTTAGACAACCTATACTCGAGAAAAGACACTACTAATAAATTAGAAAGCTTAAGGCCAGAATCTAAATCAACCAAAATGATTTCAGAACTGAAAAATAAAACATTTGAAGAAAAGGCTTACTTGAACTAGACAACAAATGCATTCACTCCAAAAGAATAGACTTAGAAAGGAACTAATAATTCAGATATTTAAAATGACAATAAATGATTTTGATAATGTAAATAATTGGAAGTTATTTGATAGAAATACAAACTCTATTACAAAAAATAATAAATATAAAATTGAGTCATTAATAATTGTCGGAGTAATATTTTGAGGTAATATTTTTTTGTATACAATTTTAAATGCTTTTAAACCTTGATGCATTAAATAGTCCATTAAATACTTCATCAAACATTTCGGATTAGTCATTTCAGTTAATTAAAACACAAATTTGGGACAATTTAGACATTTTACTTAATAAACTGAAATGTCTGACGAAATGCTCAGCTAATGTGAAATGTCTAACATCAGACATTACAAAATAGGGAAGGAAACGTCTGACGAAACATCTTTTTCTCTTTAGAGTGAATCAAATTCAGTTATGAGATAATTGTACTTACCTTATTCTTCCTTAACAAAGTAACCAATTTGTTAACCATATATTTTGGTTGCTATAACTGAAGATGTTACACATACACACACACGCACACACACACGCACACACACATATATATATATATATATATATATATATATATATATATATAATATACTGGAGAGAGAGAGAGAGAGAGAGAGAGAGAAAACGTATGTTCGTGTCGGTTGTATCTTCGGGGGTATTTCTTGGGGGTTGGAGGTGGGAGAAAGGGTATCGCAGATACCCTCCTTCGCGATTTATTCATACCCTTGAATTGTACCTTTTTTTCAGTAATTTTTCTCCCCCTTTCCGTAGATGGAGTGATTGAGGACACAATTTTGTTGAAATGAATTTCAAATTGTGAAATTTGTTTTCTTTTAAACAGTATATGTATATATAAATATAAATTCAAGACTTCTTTTTCAATGTGTGTGTGTGTGTGTGTGTGTGTGTGTGTGTGTGTAATCAACTGAGGACCCTGGAAATAATCTAATTCCATAACCGCTTGTTTCCCAATGTTGTTTGCTTGTAAACAAGAGCAAAACGTCTTACTGCCCCAAATTGAAAATATTTGTTTAAATCAAAGGTCATCAAAGCCTCAACAAATCACAGAATCGTAACTTTGGTATGAAAGTTAGATTTAAACAATTAACTTTGTTTCTCCTTTTATTCGACATTCTATATTTAATTTAAAATTTTAAATATTCACGTTTCAAATTTTTAATATTTAAAATTTTAAGTATTTGAAGATTAAAAATTTAAATGTAAATTGAGGAAATTATATACAATTTACAGGGATGCAATTTTTGCGACTGTAAAATATGTAATTCTCTCTCTCTCTCTCTCTCTCTCTCTCTCTCTCTCTCTCTCTCTCCTCTCTCTCTCTCTCTCTCTCTCTCTCTCTCTCTCTCTCTCTCTCTCTCTCTCTCTCTCCATATATATGGAGAAAGGAAACCACCTAATTCCTGATAATTAACTTCCAGGTGTATATAAACTCTGTTGTCTGTTTATACGGTCCTTACCAATTGAGAAAGGCTCGTGAAGAGCCGAAAGTGTATTGATGTTAAGAAAAAAAATTCACGTCCTCCTGAAGAGTGGTTCCTTTCTTCATACTTTGTCGCGACAGTGCGTTATTTTACAACATACTCGTGTATGTATACTGTATATATGAGGTGTTTGTCATGTACAGTGCCACAATTTCCATATTCTTTCAATTATATTTTGGTGCCATGTTTTTTATCGAATATGTTTGATGTTCGTTCCATCATGTTTGATGTTCGTTCCATCAACTCATTCACTACACATATTCCATCAGCTCGGCCATTTTTTTCTTTCATTTGCATGAACTACTATCGCGTTCTCCTCAAGCAATCCACACATTTCTAAATACAAACTTTTGAACATTATCAACATCAACTGCACGGATTCACATTAATCTTTATCTACTTACCTATCCATCTATCTATCTACCAGATTTCCCTTTCCTTGGGCTAATCTACAGTGGATCTTAGGGTCATTGTTACGCTGTATTCAGTTAGTACTGTAATAACAATATTAAGTAATCAGGAAGGCCAGAAATTGACACAGTACTCAGACCAGATTAATATGGCCCATCACACTAACTCCTTCATGATTATTAACTTGCATCATTGGGAATCAAACTTTGTTTATAGGATAACGGTGTTATCCACTGAGCCATGAAGGGCGCTGCTCTGCGATGCCGTAGTCCTATAGTTCCGTAGCTCTGTATATATCTATTTATTTATCTATCTAGCTAACATGGTAACATTCAAATATGTCATGCTATAAACGGTTACTTATTAGATGACTCACATTCACCTAAAAAATTGTACTCGTAAATCACCTAACTCACTTTTACTCCCATTTACCTAACTCACCTTTACTCACATTTACTCAACTCACATTTACTCAGAGAAAGAAAGAATTGGACCATATTCAAACACGACCTTTGAGTAATCACTGAACAGAAAAGAGAATCAAATGAAAATGATGAGTAAATATTGGAATATTTTTGTGTGTAAACAAACAACATCATTCGTGTATAGCGTTCAAAACTTCATTTTTATGTTACAAATTTTATAGAATCTATTTTACTTATTCTTCTAAACTATAATTATTTTTATTTCTATATTGAGAATCTTATAGGAATGTTTTATATTCGCTTTTTCTCTCTATAAATATAGCAATAAGGTTATTTTTGAAATAGTCATTTTCGGAATATTCAGATTCAATGGTACTTATTGGGAAAATCGACTCTGTCTCAAGGAAACAAGAGTTTTATCATTTTACTGTATATATATATATATATATATATATATATATGCGCCTCTGTGGTGTAGTGGTTAGCGTCGCTGACTACGAATCCATCGGCCCCGCGCAGCAAAACCCAGCTGTTCCTCCTTCCACACAATAAAGAAAGTAGTTGGTAGATAAATGGGTGGCCTAGTGGTTAAGACGCTGGGCTACTGGTGGGGCGTGGTTCGGATTCCACGTTAAATTGTAGATCTAAGGTGGAGTGACAAGCTTAACCTTCGCCAGAATGAACAATTCGGGCGGAAGCAAACCAAAGGTGTGTGTGTGTGTGTGTGTGTGTATGTGTGTGTGTGTGTGTGTATCGTGTGGTGCGCATATATACTCCGTGTGTGTGTGTGTGTGTGTGTGTGTGTGGTGTGTGTGTGTGTTGATGCGTGAGGTAAATCTGGATAATGCGTGAGTATGCTTGTATTTATTTATATATAAATAATGTACAGTTAGTTAAAAAATATCCTGTAATGAAACTCCATGTTCCTTGTATTATCTATCGGTAAAAAATTTTGTCAGGACTTTTGTAAATAACGGTACATATGCATAATATCATTCTTCTCAATGTAACGTCCATTTCATTCGGCAACGAAAGTGAAAAATCCGCGAGTCAAAATTTCAGAGGAAATTCTTAGCCTTGAAGAATTTTAAATTTTTATCAGTAGTTGGTTGTTTATTGATTAGAGACTGTTAGCATTTCTGAATGGTAAATTTTTTTTTGAATCTTCATGGAAGACGGATGACTATAAGCCATTAGTAAGCAATGGGTTGTGGTGGTGAAGAGCTGTCTACAGATCTTAAGGGATCTGTTATTGCTGCACACGGGTCTGGAAAAAGTTATAAGGAGATAGGAGAAGAACGGTTGCTGACGGTTACGACGGTTGCTGCAGTTATAAAGAAATTGAAAGGTTTTGGAACAATCAAAACTCTACCAAGGTGTAGACGACCTTACAGAACCTTAGACCTTCAGAACGTACACCCAGATGGACTGAAAGAATGGCTGCTGCGAATCCACGAGTGACTGCAGGTGATATTTGCCAAACATTAAGACTGTCTAAGATCGATGTCCATCCCTCTACTGTCCGTTGTACATTGATAAAAAATAGCTTGCACGGAAAAGTTGATTGAAGAAAACCTCTGTTACAAAAAGCACGCAAAGAAGCTCGTCTAAAGTACACGAAGGATCATCAAAATGATGGATTTGCATTCTGGAAGAAAGTTCTCTGGACAGACGAGACCAAAATTGAATTATACGGGAACAACGAACAACGGTATGTTTGGCGAAAATCAAATACTGCATTCGAGGAAAAGAATTTTTCCTACGGTTACACATGGTAGTGGTAATTTGCTTATTTAGGGAAGGTTTAGTACTACTGGTCTAGAAAAGCTTGTTGTTATCAATGGAATCTTGAATTCGAAGAAATATCAGGATATTTTAGAAGAAAATGTATTACCTTCAGTTCGGGAGTTACGAATGGATCGCAACTGGGTACTGCAACAAGATAATAATCCAAAATATAAAAGTAAGAGCACCATGAAATAGCTTCAACAAAAGAATTTCAAGGTGCTCGAGTGGCCCAGTCTAAACCCAGATCTCAATTTAATCGAGAATTTATGGTTTGAGTTGAAAATAGCTATCCGCAAGAGAAACAAACCCCTCGAATCTGAATGAATTGCAGCAATTTTCTTCGGAAGAATAAGCTAAAATTTCTAGTGAGAGATATCGAAACCTTGTAGAAAAATACCCAAAACGAATCATTGAAGTCATTCAAGCGAAACGTGAACACACAAAGTACTAAATAATTTTGTAAGTAAATGTAGGAAATCTTTTGTATTTTAATCTTTTTTATTTTCCTGAAATTCTTTGATGTTTTACATTTTATGTTGGAATTAAGCTAATTTTTTATCTGTTAATTTTTTCCAAATGAAGGGTAAACTTTTTGTAACTAGCCTATCCATGGTACAAAAGATAAGGACAAATATGACTGTAGCCTCTTGCGTCATTGGAAAATTGTAAATTGGTGTGAGTTTTGATTGAACTGCGCCCAGCATCGTCTTCTTCAATTCTTACACATTGTTGATTCTGGTGTCATGGTACACCATCTCTAAACCCTAACAATCGACTCACTCTTTGGTGACAAAAAAAGAGTTACGAACAAAAGGATAAAAAAACAGCACCCATCGCTATTGAAATAATGTAACCTCTGAAAAGTCATGTAAGCAGACACTATCACTATTTCTGCTTTCTTGTCCACATTGGGAGAGAAAAGGCCATTCCGACTGTCGAGTTTACTCCACGGTAAAACGCTTCTCATCGGAGAACCCGATTTTATTGACGAACTGATAGATTCAGGAACGTCTTAACAGACTTTTACGCCTATTAACTGTATTTTCTTAATTGCTGCCGTTATTCTATGCACCCACATTCCTTTTAAATTGAAATCAAGATTTGATATTTGCCGCAGAGATCGTTGTGAGATGCCTGTAAACGTCGAGATTCGTCGGGCGCTCATACTGGTGCCTGGTGCATTTTTCTGACTGCCGATCAATTTACCGATAACACTGGTATTGTCTGTTATGTAATTAGATCGTAGACCTGTAAACTTTACAGATGCTTTTTCTTTCGGCTGGAAAGTTACTCAAGGTGTAACTTTTTGATCATACAAGACTCGTACGGGAATCATTCAAAGCTGTATTGCGAATATTCGCTGACAAAACAACGAACAACAAAATGGAACGATACACTCAACACAATAACACGACTTGCAACGTGTCGTACAAACACGAACCTATCGCACTAAGGCGATATGGCTCAAGGCATCCCACTGCCTTTCAGGAGGATTTTCGTCAACTACTATTCAACATCCAGTTCAACATTTCCCACCGTAACACTATGTATCTTTACACTTACACTTCACACAGCCAATACAGTTTCCATATGGACGTAATAACTCGGAAATACTTTCTTTCATTCGCAATTTCACTTTCTTCAGTCACTTTTCAATTTTCAGTTACTTCAATTATATCTTTGGGATCGTCATGAAATTTCGAAAAATTTCCGAAATTTTCAGAAAATTCAGAAAAACTGCACCAAGGAGGTTAAGACCTCAAGACTACTTACCTACGTAACGGAATATTCGTTGCTTCGTTGCGCGTAAAGAGAATTTTCCCGCTACGCTACGACACACTTCAGTAAAGTTTTAATATCTTTTATTTCTTCAAATTTTTATTTAAAAAGATATACCAGTTTGAAGCCAATTAAACACTATATATATATATAATATATATATATATAATATATATATATATATATATAATATATATATATATATATATATATATAAAACAAGTGAAATATAAAAAATAAAAATTGGCATTGTACTGCAAGATGTAAAGATGGAAAATGATGAAAAACCTACGGGAATTTCACGAATGAAATGAAACAATATGAGAAATGTCAATGATTTCCGAACGAAACATTAAGAAACTCGAATCCTTGGTATTACTTTCGGCACTAAATGATATTAAAAGCTTACGCTACATTTCGTTTCTTTTATTTATGTTATTGGTATATGATATCCATTTGCATATATATTGTTATATACTGTATATATATACATATATTTTTATTTATTTTTTTTTTTTGGTGTGTTTGTGTGTAAAGCAAGCGCAAGGTGATATTCATGTAATAGTGAAAAGAACGGGTGCATTTGTTGTTGCCTTACAGAGAAAAACAGAAACTTACGATTCATCTTGCTCCTGAGGAATCACGTACCAAGACCTATAAAACCGGAAGTGTCTGCAATGGAAACAAACGACACGAGCAAAGAAGGGATTATGAATTTGGACCGTTAAGTGTATTATGATAAGTGAAAGCATTGTTGCTTCCATGTTACTTCCCACATGTCGAATCTCGTTAGTACGTTCCCCTCCATATCTTTGACAATAATGGTGTGGACTGATCGTACCCTGAATGGGCGTATGACTAAGAATAACAGTAAACCAAATACTGAATTACTGAATTCTGTAACTGTAATATGAAATTACTGTGAGATTTATTTACGATCATTTCTGCCACACATTTTTTTTTCGTGTATGGATATAGTACAAGCTCCTTTTCACCTATCTCTTCTGTCAGATGGTAATGCATGTATGACTGTTCCTTTGTATTTTTTTTTTTTATCAATACACCACGATTCAGAGTTTTCACGGTTTCCTTGGCAATCTTTAAGATGTGCTTCAGTGAGGCATGTAAAGCTAGCTCTTACACTCTTTTATATATACAGTATATATGTATATATGTATATAATAATATAATATATATAGTATATATATATATATATATATTATATATATATATATATATATATATATATATATATATATATATATATATTATATATATATATATATATATATATATATATATATATATATATAATATATATATATATATATATATATATATATATATAAAGATTTTCATGATATATGTTCCGATATAAGTCATTTTAATTCACTGATTGACAAAAATTTGTATCTACTGTAGAGTATTTTGAACAGGAATCTGGTGTAGGCAGTTGAATGGTCTCATCGATGGATGAGTTGAATGTCTTCGTATTACAAAAGCGATATTTATAAAAAAATTCCAGTGTTAAATCTAAATATTCGAATCTTACCTAGGAACTATAACTACTTATTAGCCCTTTTGAAAACTTTTACGGTCAAATTTAGTGTTATAATTCTCACTGAAACCTGGTTAAATAACAATATTAAAAACCTGTATAATATAGATAATTACGTTGCTTATCATACTATAAGAGATGGGCAGGTTGGGGCGGTGCGGGGTTATCTCTGTGTATGTACATAAAACTTACGATTCTAACGAAGTATTTTCTGTATGTAATAGTGATATATAGACCACCTAATACTAATATCAATAACTTTTTAATTCACTTAGATAACATGTTATGCAACTTCCATGAATTGAATGTCATAGTTACGGGTGACTTCAATATCAATTTGCAATCTGAAACAATCTCTTTTTAAACTTAATGAATTCTTTCTATCTATTAGTCATACTAGTACCAAACCCACTCGAGTCTGCACTATGGCAATCGAATAACAGAATCTACGATTGATAACACTGGGGAACAAATTTCAACTTTTTGTCTATTGAATTAGATTTGACAGTTAGTTCTAGGTAATTTGGGTGCGCTGAGCACGAATTTTACTCGGTTTTGCTCTATCAGGTCCTGATTTTGCTCAACACCCCTCCTCTTTCGTCGTATTCATAAAAAGGTTTTTTTCTCAATACTCGCTGTCTTTTTGCAGTTACACATTATGCAACTAGGTTTTTATCTAGGTATTTGTACCTATTGTTATGGTATTGTTGTATTATGTATATTTTTATATGTAACACCCTAAAAATATTTTTAATTTTGTCATTTTTAACCCATTTTAATATTAGTAAATTAAGCTAAAAATATCATAGAATTCTAAAATTTTCTCGAGCGTTCCTGTTCTCTGTAGAGTATTCTAGGGACAACTAAAATATATAAAAGCGACTCGTTTCCAGAGTTAATCAGTCAATTCATCATCAGTCAGTCAGTCAGTCAGTCAGTTGAGTTAGTTAATTAAGTTTGGGCATTAACATAATTTTGAATTGGCATATGATTTAGTGAGTAATTTTGTCATCGTGATTTAATATAGTTGATTTAATTAGACGTAATTTATATTGTACCTACTCATCCGTGTTTCTAGTTTAATTTCATAGATTGTAAGTACCTATTTCATAATAAGTACCTATTTAAACTAATTTTTGTGTTTATATTTCAGATTTTCTTAAATTTATATGAATTAAGGGCTTTAAATACCTTTACAAATTGGCAGAACAATCAAGCAATATGTCATCAAGCACTAGAAAGTTCAAATGCAAAAACAACCCTGATTCCTTCTGTTATATATGTGGAAATTTTACACTTCCACATCAACGAGCAAATATAACTGACTTCGTAAAAAGAGCTTACTTAGCTTATTTTGGCATAAAACTGGGGGACCAAGATAAATCGTGGGCTCCACATAAAGCCTGCACTATATGCATTGAAAGACTGCGACATTGGACGAAGGGTTCGGATTCAAAAATACCTTTTGGAGTTCCGATGGTAAGTTTATGATTTCATAAAACTACGTAATTTAATCACTAGTATACTGTAACTTACCTAAATGTAATTGTAACTTAGGTACATAAACAAAAATTTACAGAAAATGTTTATAAGAATCTCAAATATTGCATAAGGTTGAAACACATAGAAATGTTAAATGTTTGGGTGATAACTTTTGATAAAATTCATAAAAACAAGTCTCTCGTCGCTTTTGTTAACGCTTTACAATTTTTTTTCCATATCAGGTGTGGCGAGAGCCTACTAACCACGAGACCGATTGCTACCTTTGCTTTGTCAAGACTTCGGGCTTCACTAAGAAAAATAAACATTGTATCGAGTACCCAAATTTCGACACCGCGATACGACCTGTGCTACATTCAAATGAGATCCCCATTCCAAAATTTAAGGGTCTGCCAACTCAAGAATTAGTTGAAGATGTTCCTGAAAATATTGTTATGCACTTTGAGGAGTCAGACACCGATTTTGACCCCAGCGTATTTGAAAGTCAAAACGATCCGCAAAAGTTTAACCAGGCCGAGTTGAATGATCTTGTAAGGGATCTAAATTTGCCAAAAAAGGCTGCGGAAATTTTAGCTTCAAGACTTAAAGAGAAAAACTTGCTTACTTCAAACACATACATTTCATTTTACAGAAAAAGAGAAGAAGAACTTGTTAAATATTTTAGAACAGAGGATAGTTTAGTATATTGCTGCGACATAGTTGGTTTGTTAAAGAAGATGGGGGTTGAGTCTTACGATGCAAATGATTGGCGCTTGTTTTTAGACAGTTCGAAAAGAAGTCTTAAGTGTGTGTTGTTGCATAATGGCAATCTATACGGCTCGATACCGATTGGGCACTCAACAAAATTAAAAGAAAAGTATGAACATATAGAAAAGGTTTTAAATCTTATCAAATATAGGGAGCACGAGTGGATCATATGTGTTGACTTAAAAATGGTTAATTTTCTGCTAGGACAACAAGGAGGGTATACTAAATATCCCTGCTTCCTTTGCTTATGGGACAGCAGAGCCAAGGAAGAACATTATTTCAAACAAATCTGGCCAGCACGAACATCACTTACTGTCGGAGAAAAAAACGTAATTAATCCACCTTTAGTGAGCAGAGATAAAATCATATTTCCTCCTCTGCATATAAAACTAGGCCTCATTAAACAATATGTAAAAGCTTTAGATACGAACGGCGAGTGTTTCAAATACATAACTTCAAAATTTCCAAGTTTAAGTTATGAAAAAATCAAGGCGGGAATTTTCGACGGTCCACAAATAAGAACAATGATTAAAGACAGCAATTTTCCTAATGTCATGAATGAACGCGAAAAAAATGGCTGGTTCTCATTCGTGGACTTGATAGAAAACTTTTTAGGCAATTATAGGGCAGATAACTACGAAGAAATCGTAAAAAAACTTTTAAGGGACTACAAAGAGTTAGGTTGCAATATGAGCATAAAAATGCATTTTTTGAATAGCCATCTTGACCAATTTCCAAGTAATTTAGGTGATGTAAGTGACGAACAAGGGGAGAGATTCCACCAAGATATAAAAATTATGGAGGAACGGTACCAAGGCCGCTGGGATTCCCACATGATGGCTGATTACTGCTGGTGCTTGAAAAGAGACCTGCCATCAACAAGCAAATACGCTAGAAAGTCTTACAAAAAAATTTTTGCCACAGTGAAAGCTTCATATCTGTTTGTTTTTTTATTTTAAGTCATTTCTATCGTTATAATGTAATTTTACTGTAGTTTGAACTGCTTGTATTCATGAAACTTGAAAAAAAATTTAACACATGACTTAATTTTTTAGTCCTAATTTGAAAAATCTGGAAAATGGCACATAGGCTGTCGACAAGAATCAGGACCTGATAGAGCCAAACCGAGTTGAAATTCGTATTCAGCGCACCCAAATTACCTAGAATCAAGTGTCAGATATCATTCAATAAAATACGTGTTGCCCAGTGTAATATATTTGTAAATAGCAATGCCCTCGTAAATTCTGGAATTATAACCACTAACATCAGTGATCATTTTCCTACTTATATATTCAATAACATTGTTCAGGTTGCGGACAAAACAACTATTGATTACAGAATATTCTCAGAGGTTAACAAAAGAAAATTTATTGGGGCTGTAGAAAATACTCGATTGACTGTGACGAACCTTAAATGACCCAGATCATATTTCAGTTCTTCTATGACACCTTATTCCATATTTTAATATTTGCTTTCCTTTAAGGAGAAAAACAGTTTCGCCCAAAAGTGTCGCAAATCCATGGATCACTCCAGGAATTATCACTTCAATAAAGAACAGAGATAAATTATTCAAATTGCAATTACAGAGCAAAATTCCTAAATACAATATACTCAATACAGAAACAAATTAACTAAAATAATCAAAATTGCAAAATATAACTATTATAACAATCAATTTTCCAAACATAAAGGAGACATGAAACACCATAAACATCTTCTCGGAAAACAAATTAAGAAAAATTCAATAGAGAAATTAAATGTTGTAATAAAGAAATTACTGATGATACTGCTATTGCAGACTCTTTAAATACATTTTACTTCAATAGCGGATAAGCTTCGCTCACATTAATAAATAATGATCACTCACCTCTAGAATATATGCCACCCAGCCCACTAAATTCATTTTCTTTTGTTCCTGCTACCTCTACTGAGGTCCAGAATATTATTGGTAAATTAAAAAATACAAAAAAAACATTCATAACATTCCTGTACCTATATTGAAACTTGTTAAAGATAAGATATCTGTAACTTTGGCTAAAATTATCAAAAGTATTTCCAAAGGAATATTCCCATCAATGCTAAAAACTGGTTGTAAACACCCCTTTTTAAAGGGGGTGATCCTACACTAGCAACAAATTACAGGCCGGTGTGTTCATTATCTGTGTTCAGCAAAGTTTTTGAAAAAATTGTAAAAAGTAGAATGCAGCGATATTTAGAATATACAATTTATTATCTCCAAATCAATATGGCTTCCGTAATAATAAACAACGGAAATGGCTATTTTAAATCTTATGGAAAATGTAAATATAGCTAAGGAGAACAAAGAAATAATGATATCAATATTTATGGATTTGAGTAAGGCGTTTGATGTAATAGACCATAATATTCTACTTAATAAATTATATGTTACGGCTTTAGAGGAGCAATCAGTGATTGGTTTAAAAGTTATTTGTCCAATAGATTATTTTGTATCAGTAAATAAGGTTTGCTCAACTAAAGCGCTTGTCAAACATGGTGTGCCACAGGGCTCATCTGGGTCCACTGTTATTTTATTATATATAAATGACCTTCCACGTTCATCTGATATACTGAACTTCATAATGTTTGCAGATGATACAACTGTCTTTTTCTTGCAAAGATGTTAATCAGCTAAGAATATATTTCATTCAGAATTCATCAGTGTAATGAAATGGTTGACCACCAAAAACTCTTCCTAAATACCAGTAAAACAAATTTCATGATTTTTACTAATAAAGAAATGTGTATCTTGATGAACTTAATGTTAATGAAATCGCATAAAGGAGTGTACTGTAACAAAATTTCTTGGTGTAATGCTAGATAAGAATTTGCAATGGAGTGATCATGTAAATTATATCGCAAAAAGATTTCAAGGACCGTTATATATACATATAATATACTCGTATAATATATATAATAATATATAATATAATAAAATATATGATATAATATATATATAATATATAAGATATAAGATATAAAATATATAAGATATAAAATATATAAGATATATATAAAACAAAATCATTAATTTACAAGTACATTAAGTAAATAAATATTTTGTAACTCATCAAGAAATCCACTCGTATCAAATGAGAAATAGATCACAGCAGGTTATTCCTCAATTTAGATTGTCTTCGTCTTAAATATTACCCATTTTCATTGGATTGAAACCACGCAATGATTTAAATGCTGATATAAAAAATATTGTGAATGTAAATTCGTTTGAAACCAAGTTGAAATCGCGATTAATAATGAAATAGTAATAAGGATCTAGGACTGAATGTACATTAATCTATTACTTATTCATTTTTCGTGCGTAATCTAGGATTAAATGTACATTACTTGTTATTGCTCATCTCTGATATCTAATATTGATTTTTTTGTATAGTGTTGGTATCATACCTTCAGTAACGACTTTGTATTTGTTTTATGTTTATAATAATAATAACTTAAGATTAATATATACTTTAATTAATAATTCTTATTCATGATTTATATTATCAACAATATATATATATATACACACAGAGCTTATTATCGCCTACTCCAACTGAACAAGCGATAAGGGATAAACTCTTAAAACAATTTTCAGCTACCATCGATTTTCAGTTTGAAATTTGGGAGTAAATTATTTATTGGTTATTTGCATATGACAGAAAATGAAAATGTGGCATAACCCCCCACCCCCAACCCAACCCACACACGCACCCCTTCATTGGGCATTCATAAGTCTCATATATAAAGGGTATCAGCAGATTTATAAGAATTTCATTGTCCTGTTGTTGTTGGAGAAGGATTTCAATCAAAATAATCTTTCCTAGTTTGGTAGTGGAGGAGAGGGGGTGATGAAAGAGCGTGGAACGGAGTGGGAGAAGGACGGGGGTAAATGGGGGGTGAAAGGAGAGAAAACGGAGGGGAGGGATAGAAAAGAAAAATTTGGGGGGATATAATAAATCACAAGAAAATAGGATTTAATTTATTTTTATCGTTATTATTTGAAGGACTACATACCATGTCTTGAATATATATATATATATATAATATATATATATATATATAATATAATATATATATAGATATATATAATATATATATATATATAAATTATTTCACGAAAGTAACACGTGAAAAATATTTATGATGAATAAAACCACGAAGGAAAGGAAACACAGAGTGGTGCTCAAGCGCTTTCGTCTAATGACATCCTCAGGAACACTGACGAAAGCGCTTGAGCACCACTTTGTGTTTCCTTTCCTTCGTTTTATTCATCATAAATATTTTTCACGTGTTACTTTCGTGAAATAATTTTCATATATATATATATATTAAAGACATGGTATTTAGAGGACTTTAAAACTTTATTCTTTAAATAAATACATAAATAAATATGTAAATAGATGGGTAGATCAAAATAATGCTTGGAGGGTTGACTAACCTCCTTCGGAACAGTAAAGGGTATGTGACAGAGTGGACCTACACTTTTACGTCGGATCCGAACCAGAGGTCAATGCATCATCTGGATGCAAAGAACAGTCATCCGTAAAACTACTGAACAGATGCAATGCTGCTTAACTTTTCCAACGCGAAACGACGTTATGACGTAGTCATGTCGTAGCACAAATAATGCAAAGAGGAAATGAGATAACGTGAGCTAAGATAAAATAAGATGAGATAAGATGAGATGAGATAAGATAAGGTGAAATGAAATAAGATGAGATAAGATAAGATAAAATAAGATGAAATGAGATAAGATAAGATAAGATAAGCTAAGATAAAATAAGATTAAATAAAATAAGATAATATAAGATAAGATGAAATGAGATTAGATAAAATACTATAAAGCAGTTTAAACTCCGAAATAAAAACTGATTATTTTTGTATTAAAGTTTGGTCTTTTTCAACAATTAATTTTAATAACTCTGAACTTATATTGTCATCTCACCTTTTTTTTTTGTAACTTTTTTTTTACCTTTTTACTTCTAAACTTTTATTAATATCATCCGACTTTTGCGAGCTTAATTTTTTATTTTAATATTTTTATATAATTTCCTTTTAAGAAATAACTTCTATCCCAAAAATAATTAAAATTCAGTGGAATTTTTTTTTAAATTTTAATTTTAATTAATTGCGTTATATTTAGTTTCGAGGCGTTAAATGTCGATAGGAAAGTTAAGTGTTTTGTAGAAAGTTATTATTATTATTATTATTATTATATTATTATTATTATTACTATTATAGGATAAATGAGTTGCTGATAATAACGGTTAGAAAGAAAAGAAGCAATAAGCTGGCAAGTAATATTTTTATAAAACATAACGAAATACTGGTTGTAAATTCCGTAGATTTTGTACCCCAACATACTAATACTACTAATAATAATAATAATAATAATAATATTATTATTATTATTATTATTATTATTATTATTATTATTATTGATTTTAGTAGTAGTAGTAGTAGTAGCAGTACTAATAACAATACTAATAATAATACGAACAGAGAAATACAGTAATAAGCACAGAAATTATATAAAAAAAAATATATAGAAGAGATATAGCAGCCAAATGCCGGAAAAGGAAGTGACCTTTTCCTGGGTCAGTGAAATAATTAGTTTTAAGAGGGGAACAGATTGCAATATTCATGAAAATCCTCTTGTGCCTTCGACGTCCATTTCACATTTTGTTAAAATTTAACAAAAACGAAAATAAATGTCCTAACTTTAGGAGTTTACTAAAAGCAAGATTCTACTTTCAGCATTATTGCGTTTAAAGTTTTAGCTGGACAAATGTCAAAGCTTGGAATATACAAGGTGTCCCATAAGTTCGGCGTTATAGGAAAATTTATTTTAAATTAAATTTACAAAAGTAATTCATTAGAACTAAAACAAATATTCAAATTGATGTCTTGTTTTGGAACCTTTTTTTTTTTGTTGTAGGTGGAATAACACACAATGACTAATATGCAAGTGAGTTACACTCCTCGGGAAAAGACGGAAATTGTTCTTTTGCATGCTTCTCGCCTTAGCCAAAGACGGACAGCTGAAGAATTTCACCGTCGTCATCCCAGTAAACCACAGCGTTCTGTTGGTCGAATGCTTTCAAGATTCAAGGCGACCGGGAGTGTTCAGGACAAACCAAGAGCAGGTCACCGAGAACTTCAACTGCTGCTCAGAGAAATAGTGATGTACTTTCCATGATCGCAGTAAGTCCACAACGATCGGTGAGAAAGACTGCATATAAAAGTGGACATTCAAAGACATATGTACACCGAATATTGCAACGTCACAAATTTCATCCGTACAAGATACAATTTGTACAAGAATTACATGGGGATGCTATAGATAGACAACTTCAATTATGTGAATAGATTAAGTCAAAAAGAAACCTAACGGATGATATCTATCATGTTTAGCGATTAGGCATCTTTCCACCTGAACGGATACGTAAACCGACACAATACCGTGTACTGGGCGCAGGATAATCCTAAGTCGCTGTTGATGCTCATCACCAAACTAACCCAAAAGCAATGATGTTGTGCGGCATTCATGGAAATCTTGTTTTTGAACCAGTATTTCTGGAAGGAGGACTTATGCCGAACGATATTTCCATCTGTTGCATGTTTTGGAACCGTATTTGGACAAAATGTCACTCGCAGTGCGACATCGGTCTTACTTTCGGCAGGATGGAGCACCACCTCGTTTTGGCCGTGATGCGCGACGTTGGTTGGATAAAGTTCTCCCTGAACAATGGATTGGGCGCAGGGGACCAGTCGAGTGGCCACCAAGATCCCGATCTCACACCCTAGATTTTTTTCTCTGGGTCACCTTAAGTCTGCTGTCATTGACTGTCCACATACCATTGAAGACCTTAAAGGAAATATCCGTGCTGTTTGTGCACAAATCACACCAGAGACTGTCACGTTTAAGTTTGGAACATCGTATCAACATGTGCGAACAAGGACATCAATTTAAACATTTCTTTTAGTTGTAATGTATTACTTTTGTAAATTTAATTTAAAATAAATTTTCCTAGGAGACCAGACTTATGGGACACTCTGTATATTTAGCGTCTTCTTTGGGTAAATAATATTATATATATATATATATATATATATATATATATATATATATATACATATATATATAGTACAATTTTTTGTGAGATACAAGTAATCATAGTTACATTAAAGTAAGTCAGGTATTTGAACCATTGTCGATTATATTTGGAAAGGATTTGTTAGTCTCGTCTTCAAAAGCTTTGTCTGAATCCAGAACCAATCAAATTAGTGCTGTTTCATCTCTTACTCTATATCAACACGTATAAAACCTAAAACAGTAATTTTACAGTCACTCGAAGCGTAATTTTGGGGGACTGTAATATTAAGTTCATATTAATTTAGAAAATCAAAAGTACAGATTTGTAATGATTTTTTTTTCAATTTGAAATTATAGAGGGGGAAAATTAGATCTGTACAATCCAGCCTGTATACAGTACTCCATCTTGTCTGTGTACGTAATGTACAACTCCGGACCCCCCAAAAAATAGAATAGTCTCAAATACGCTCATGAATTCAATAATATCTTTAAGTTATACACCTTTATGAGGAATATCTGTGACGTCATTATGATAAAAAAGACGCCTCTTTGGGCCAGTTTAAAAAAAATAAATAAAATATAGCAAAACCTTTATTACGAGTAAATAGTGAGAATTTAGTGCACAGCGACATACCAAAATATTAGAATATCTTATCAGGTGTTACAAAAAAATAGAATAAATTCTTTATGTTTATTTAGTACTGCCAATTTATTAAACCTAACTAAATACTTTTTAACCCCGCGTCTTAGTATTTAGTTGGTCCATTCTTAGCCCTAAGTACGGTCTCCAATCGACGTGGCATCGAGTCGACAAGCTTCTCGCATTCTTCTGTAGTTATCGATTGCCAGGTTGTCATCAAACACCTCTTCAGTTCACTAAGTGTTCCTCGTTTACGCTTTTGGACCTTCTGTTTAACAATATTCCAAAGATTTTCTATCGGATTCAGATCGGGAGAATTAGCTGGTCATGGTAGTACTTCAATTTCATGAGCATCAAACCACGCAGATGTTGCACGAGCCGCGTAAGCTGGACCCAGATTGTGTTGAAAAAAAATAAATGGTTCGTCTCCATACAGATGTTATGCGGACTCCAGCATTAAGTATTCTAAAATTTCTTGATAAACGTGATTATTGACAGTTCTCTTTATAAATGTAAATGACCTCGCACCATTTGCATTCATGCAACCCCAAACTAACACTCGCTGCCTTTATGAAAAGGGATTTCGGTTACGAAAACCAAAATTTAAGCCAACGTCAAATGCGAAGCAAAAGAGAAGACGATTAAAACAAGTGACAAAAAGTGCTTTTTCAGATTAATCAAAATTCTGTGGCATTTGATGAAAGTAGTCCGTGAGTTTGGCGAAGAAAGTCTGAAATGTATCATGAAAGTTGCCTGAAGCAATAGGTCAAATTTACGGCGAGTGTGTTAGTGTTATATATATATATATATATATATATATATATATATATATATATATATATATATATATATATATATATACACCTTTGGTTAACCTTATATATATATATAATATATATATATATATATATATATATTATATATATATATTATATATATATATATATATATATATATATATATATATATATATATGTATGTATATTATATATATATATATATATATATACCTTTGGTTAACCTTTGGTTAGCTTCCGCCAGAATTGTTCATTCTGACGAAGGTCAAGCTCTTCACTCCACCTTAAACCTACAGTTTAACGTGGAATCCGAACCACGCCCCATCAGCAGCCCAGCGTCTTAACCACTAGGCCACTTAGGGTACCCATTTATCTACCAACCACTTTCTGTATTGTGTGGAAGGATGAACAGCTGGGTTTTGCTGCGCGCCGGTTGCCGTCGGGTCTCGAACCCGGGGCCGATGGATTCGTAGTCAGCGACGCTAACCACTACACCATATATATATATATATATATATATATATACTCGTTAGAGTTCTGTGCGTCGGTCTTTCTTCACACGAAGGTCAAGCTGGTGGCTCCTCCTCTAGTCCTGGCTTGGTGAAGGAGCGAGTTGCTCTCTTGCGCTCTCCACCGTACATAACCAGCTACACCCGGCTCAGCTGGTACCGTCCTGAGTCAGGCATCTAGTCTTCTCTTGAAGACTTCAACTTTGACCCCTGTAACGTTTCTGAGGTCCTTTGGAAGCTGGTTGAAAAGTCTTGGCCCCCTGACAACCAAGCTATTTTCCTTCAGAGTTGAGGAAGTGCCTTGTCGGGCCTTTAATTTGGAAACACTACACATTCTGCCTTTCCTATTTTCCAGCGTTGTTTGGATGGTAATTGGGTTTAGTTTGAGGTTTGGTACCAATTTTTCGATCATTTTCCATATGTAGATTATGGTATACCTCTCTCTTCTTCTTTCCAGGGAGTACAGATTTAGTTTACGTAGTCTTTCCCAGTAGTTGAGTTCTTTGCAGCCATCAATCTAGGCTGTGAAATGGCTCTGCGTTTCTTCTAGTTTATTAATTTCTTCCTTTTTATATGGGGACGTCAAAATTGAGCAGTATTCAAGTTTTGGTATGATCAGTGTTCTCAGCAGGGGAATCATTACTGTCTTGTCCCTCCTTTTGAACGTTCTTAGTACCTGTCCGGCGACTCTTTTCTTGCTTTGTTTATTGCTATCTGATTTTGTGTCTCGAATTTGGAATCATCAGTCATTATTATCCCCAAGTTGACCGCTTTCGTGCTTCTCTGAATTTCCTGTCTATCTGGAGCATAATATGCAGTCTGTTTAAGTTCCTCATTTCTACCATATCTCTCAAGAGCTGGAATAGTTTTCATTGCCTTCAAGTGCATCTACGATAGTGTTATAATGCTCTATAAGTTGTGATAGGCATGATCTTCCTAATCGGAATCCGTGCTGATTTTCGTTGAATCTTTCCAATGTCTCCAAGAAGTCATAGATTTTCTCTGACTATTCTTTCAAATATTTCGGTGAGGTGGGACGTCAAGGACACTGGTCTATAGTTCTTTGCTTGAGATCTATCCCCGCCTTTATATATAGGGACAATGTTTGCTCTTTTCAAGATGCTCGGTATTTCCCCAGTGTCTAGGGATCTTCTCCATATCCAGTATAAGGATATAGCTATTTCATTTTTACAGTTTTTAATTAATAATGCGTTCCATATATATATAATATATATATATATATATATATATCCAACCATATCTGTGGCCTTGCTGACATATGCCCACATACCCAGGTATATATTCACAAACATACATACATACATACATACATACAAATTGTACTGAACGTCCAGTCTCCGCCCTCCCTCCTCTGGTCGGCTTCAATAATTAACAAATAAAATGGTTAAAAATAAAATAAATAATTAAATGATTAATAATTTAAAATATATCCCTAAATAATAAGTAAATAATTAATAATAATTGATAAATAATTAAGTAGTAACTAAATAATTGAAAATGTAAAATGAAAACTTGACTGTATTACTACAGTAAATAAAACTCGCTTTAAAGGAGACACACGACTGGTAATGTTGAGTTTCATGGTTTGGTTGGTTGTTAGATTCGACGAAGAATTGGTCTGAAGTTAAGGGATGTTATTTATCATGGCAGTGATCCCTTCCACGGGATTTACTTAGTTTGTTTACATCACTGATGATGGGCGAAGTTAGTCCATAAACATCTAAACTACATATTGCTCGCAAAGACCTTAGTTACAATGGTTTCGCGTGACACTACCTCACCACGCAAAGATCAGGCTCGAAACCATTATATTGGCACTTATTGTGGCACTGTTTTGCATTTACTCAGGCACTTACTACCATTTTGAGGCAATATGCCAATTACTGAGGCACTTATTGACAATTACTACCACCAACAACAGTTTTTCCGAAACCAAACAGAATCCCTTTAATCTCAAATGAAATCTTTGTTCTTGGCATAAAACGTAATAAAGAATTCAGATGCAAAGATCGTAATATTATTTTACGAGTATGCAAGAACATTTTTATTCCATACGGGGCGTTGTGGTTTATTTCAAAACCTACTAAAGTCATATGTAAAGGAAAGAACGATATGATATGGTCTCTGGAGAGGATAGACGAATATTTATGATTCAAATCATACGTTTATTGGACCTAAAGGAATCAGACTGGCTTCGACTTGAAAATTTTACAATGTAATATGCGAGTTAAAATTGGTTTGTGAAAAACATGTTTTTACGTGTTGAAAGTTGCAGTTTTTATTTTCGTTGAAGAGAGGAAAGTACTAACAGGTTTAATAAGAATATATTGAAATGTTATAATAATAATAATAATAATAATAATAATAATAATAATAATAATAGATATATACAGAGTATCCCATAATTAGCTCCGCCTTTTCCTCACGAGTGTAACTCACTTCCACATTAGCCATTGAGTGTTATTCTACCTGCAACACCAAAAAAAAAGTACCAAAACAAGACATCAATTTGAACATTTGTTTTAGTTCTAATGCATTACCTTTGTAAATTTAATTTAAAACAAATTTTCCTATGAGGCGGGACTTATGCGACACCCTGTATATACTTAAGATTTTTCAGTGTACCTAACCTTTAAGAAGTTATTCGTCATTAGGACGAAACGTCGTGAGTATTTGCATTTCTTTCTCTACATTTATAAGATTTTTATTTGTAAGGATTTGTATAAAGAATGAGACAGAGTGATCCATAAAGACACTAACAATATTTTCTTAGTGAATTAAAAATTTATCATCATTATTATTATTATTATTATTATTATTTATTTATTTATTTATTTATTTATTTATTTCGCTCGTTTCTGCATTACATGGTGCTTTCATCGTGTTTTAACTTCCTTACAGAAGTATTACAGAAGTTACAGCTACTAATGACCCGAGTATCCACTCTAGGTTAGCCAAAGAAGGAAGGATATATTATAATATAATATATATTATAATATTTATTAAATAATTACCAATTAAATTACGTTTGTGATGTAACACTGACCGCGCGAATCACATAAATAACATCCGTTTTAATTCCGAGTGAGTAAACTAGTAGATATGTATATATACATACAGGGTGTTCAAAAAAGAAAACGCAACCCAAAATAGAAAAGAAAAGGGTTAGGTTACAATGATACATACATTCTCCAATGAGTTGCGTTCCTTTTTAAACACCCTGTATATATATATATATATATATATATATATAATAGAAACTCGTTTCAATTTTATGACCTTGAAACCTGTAAGATTAGAGGAAATTAATTACATAAATTTAGTCTAATTTGGAAAATTAACGTCGATCAATTAATAATTATCATTCTTACTTGGTCTAAATCTCAGTTTTACGTACGTACAGTGGCAAAGAAATATTTCAGTTATATTCGTCCTTATCTTTTGAACCATGTATAGGATAGTTATGAAAAGAATACCGTTCGTTTGGAAAAATTTGACAAATAAAAATATTAGTTTAACTCCAACATATAATGTAAAACATCAAAGAATTTGAGGGAAATAAAAATTAAAAGGGAAAGTTTTCGTTCATTTATTTACAAAATTATTTAATACTTTGTGTGTCCACCTTTTTCTTGAATAACTTCAATGATTCGTTTTGGGTGTTTTTTACGAGGTTTCGATATCAATCAGTAGAAATTTTAACTCATTCTTCTAAAGAAAATTGTTGCAATTCATCCAGATTCGAAGGGTTTCTCTTGCGGACAGATTTTTTCAAATCGAACCATAAATTCTTGATTAAACTGAGATCTGGGTTTGACTGAGCCACTCGAGAAGCTTAAGGTCCTTTTGTTGAAGCTATTGCATGGTACTCTTAATTTTATGTTTGGATTATTATCTTGTTGCGATATCCAATTGCGACCCATTCGCAACTTCCGAACTGAAAAAAAAAAAAAAAAAATATATATATATATATATATATATATATATATCCTGATATTTCTCTGAATTCACCATTACATTGACGACAATAAATTTTCCTTGACCAGAAGCACTAAAGCCTCCCGAAAGAAGTAAACTATGTATAACTGTAGGAAAGGTGTTTTTCTTTTTTTTTTCTTTTTCCTCGAATGCAGTATTTTATTTTCGCTAAACATACCATTGCACGTTGTTCCCCAATAATTCAAATTTGGTCTCGTCTGTCCAGAGAACTTTCTTCCAGAATGCAAATCCATCATTTTGATGATCCTTGGCGTACTTTACACGAGCTTCTTTCTGCGCATTTCGTAGCAGAAGTGTTTTTTTCGTGCAACTCTTCCATGCAGATCATTCTTTCTCAAAGTACGACGAAGAATAGTGGAATGAACATCGATCTTTGCCATAATGTTGGCAAATATCACCCGCAAATACTTACTATATCACGTTCTGAAACCTTGCAAGATCGTCCACACTTTGGTAGAGTTTTGATACATATATATAATTCTAGTGCATTGTTTAACCATATGTAGAGATGTGACCATAGTATCAAGTGGGATAGTTCTAAAGCGCTTGTTAAAAACAGATATAATTGAAAGGAATATTCTAGAATGTGCATTTATCCCTTTCAAAAATAATTTCAATAACAGTGCGGGAATGTATAAAATTGACAATATCCTGTTAAAATACCTTTTGCCTTTAATCAACTCTTGTTAATCATGTGCTAATCTTTTTTATGTTTCTGTCCCGTTGTACATATGTACATATTTTTGTCATCTCGCCTTCTCCCTTCATTCCCTGACGAGGTGTACTTCTGAATACACGAAAGATCTTGGAATCAATTTTCTTTTTACCTGTGACTTTGCATATATATATATATATATTTAAAATTTCCATTTCTTTATAACTGCAGCAACCGTCGTAGATGGAATTCGAAGTTCTTCTCCTATTTTCCTATAACTCTTTCCTGACTCATGTGCAGTAATAACAGATTTCTTAAGATCCGTAGACGGCTCTTTACCACAACGATCCATTGCTTACTAATGATTGTACAGTCACCCGTCTTTTATGAAGATTCACAGAGAAAAATGAATAAACGGCGAACTACTTACAAAATTTTAAATTCTTGAAGCCTAAAGTGGACAAATAAAGTATTAAATAATTTTGTAAGTAAATGTACGAAAACTTTTGCATCTTAACTTTTTTTTTATTTTCCCCAAATTCTTTGATGTTTTACAACATATGTCGGAGTTAAACAAATTTTTTTATTTGTTAATTTTTTCCCAAAGAATGGTAAATTTTTCATAACTATCTTATGAATGGTACAAAAGATGAGGACCAACATAACTGAAATATTTCTCTGTACGAATACTTATGAGCGCCACTGCAGTTTTTACCGAAATCTTGCTGAGAGAAAATATAAATCTTAATTTAAGCCTTAAACCCTACCAGGGGTACTGGTGTACCCCAGTACCCTGGTTATTGCTAACGGAACTTTTATAATGGGTAAGGATTAAGAATTAACTGTGTACAGGGACCAGTATGTTGTGGGAATATGAACTTGATGGTTCCTCTTTAAACATTAGAAAATTCTCAAGTATATTCGTTAGCTCTGAATGTCTATTTATTAAATATCAATCATCATTTATACACGATAAAATGCTTTCAAGATTAGAATCTGGTAACAACAACCATCACTTCATTGCTGGTAATTTTAATAGTGAGCTCTCCCCCCAAAATAAGTACTGTGAAAACGTATAATACGGCGAGAAACTTTGAAAACCTATTTTAGTTCTTTTAACTTCCCCCTAAGTTATCACGCAACCCTCCCCCACCCCTAAAACGAGCAATGGAATTATCTACGCGTTACCGAATATGATACATGGACTAATTATGTTGTCCCCATGAGTTCCATTGTAATAGATTACAATTTATCTGATCATTTTTTAGGAGCAATGTTTTTAGCCACTAACCACCCCTAATTCACAGATTTAGGGGGAAAAAATGTTATATTGAAAAATGCAAAAAAACTTCACTTTTTTCTACGTGAAGGTCAAAATATGATAATTAAAACCCACTCTAATAGACAGAGTTTATTTCCATAACAGTTTCGATGCCCATTGGCATCCTCTTCGGGTGGATACAGAAAAACCCGAAGAGGATGCCAGTGGGCATCGAAACTGTTGTGGGAATAAACTCTGTCTATTAGAGTGGGTTTTAATTATCATATTATATTGAAAAAGTTTTTTGGTCCGAGGCAAGATGACGATGTTAAAAACTTGTTAGAAATTTTATTCGCAAACTTGAATCACTGATTAATGAAATATTTCCATTTATTAAAAAAGTTACCGTTCTAGCTCGCGAAAATCTTTGAATTTCGCATAAGTTCTTTGTGTACATACGTTGAAAAAATATATATACTTTTTAAACTTACGAAAAAAGGTAAAATCACGTATAATTCATTTAAATTTTATCTCAATCTTTTGATCAATACAATCATCATATTTGAATAACATTAAACTTTCTAAAAGTTATTAAATTGTTTTACGGATGAAAATAACTTGTTATTAAAACGGAAATATGGGAAGAATTTAACAAATTATTTTTATCACTGCCAATAATAACTCTTGAAAACAAAATACCTCGCGTTTAAAATGTTTTTCTTCAGCCATTAAATCGTTGTTGTTTTTAATCCTAATGCAAAATTTGAAGTTAAAAATTTTATTCATCAAAAGATTTTTTGTACAGATAAATGTCCATCTACTGGGTGGTGTATAACCTTTGCCCAGGGGTCTGCGGGAGAATTAGTGGTTAATATGTTATATTTGAAAGTTTTAAATTCTAATATAACCTCTTTTATATTTTAGGACAAAAAATCTGAATCGTGTCAAACGTAATGAATGACAGCGATGACCACGGATTTATTGAGCGGATACGGATACGAACCAACGCAGTTTGTGAACCAATAGAAGCAGAAGCAACATTTATCAATCGAAAGTGAATTGTTGAAGGGTTGAAGCAAATTGAACGGCGGGTTATCAGAAACTGGAAAAAATGTTATGATAACTGCTCTACTGAATTTGGGGAAGACCGACCAGAAAACCTGTCATAAGAGAGCAAAGCAATCATTGATGCGAGCAGTGGAAAACGGTGACGAAGCAATTCGAGCGTCGCCAGAGATATTACAGAAGTGGACAAAGCAAATTTGTCGTCAAACGTTCGGCGCTATAGCGCAAGGGCTGGCTTGAAATTCTTTTATGTTCAACCGAAACCATGAATGAAAACAAGTTTTGAATATCGAAGCTCGAATGTTGTTTTGCGATTATCTGGAGAGGACTGAGAGGAAAAAGATTTCTCGTATCTCTCGTCAAATGATGAGTTCATCGTTTGGACTATTCGGAGACCGAATAACATAAATGCCTGATGCAAAAATTATAGTTTTTACAGATGATACTCCGCTCTATCGCTCTTCCTATGATTTACTTCCTCTTAATAGAATCGTTGGTTAATGGGGAATCTTTAATCTATTTATCTGTGGAGCTGTAGCAATAAATTGTCCCTTAATCCGAAGAAGGCAAAAGCGATGATATTCTCTTTAGCTAATGTTGACAGTTGTGATATAATCTTAAACGAATGGCTAATTGAAATACCGAAATTGATTGAAAACCTCGGTATGATTATTCAGTCTAATGTAAAATTTAATAAATATATTCCAATTTTGGTGGGTGAACTCGCAAAAGGGTATTTTAAAAAACTCCACATACCTTCGCATTGACAGGTTCATTTATTATTATCCTAAAAAATATGACAAATTATGTTAATTCACATACCAATGAATTATATAATAAACTTCAAATTCTCACTCTTACAAAGGTTAAATTTAGATCAAGACTAATTATGTATTCTCAATTTCATGAAAATAACGGCTTTTCTCTCGTGTGTTGCAAAATTATAAATGGACGCATAATTGCAATCCAAGAGGAATTAATTATATGCCGGTAACGGAACAAAGTCGATCTGCACAATGTCGACATGCATAATTTCGATACTAAACTGTTAGCTTAAAATTAGGTCAGGTTAGGTTAAGTTGGGTTAGGTTACATTATACACAGTTAAGTTACGCTAGATTAGAATCAGGTCTCGTTAGGTTAGGCTAGACATTTTTATTGAAAATCTGAAATATAGCTTGAAACCTGAAATCTGTATAGGCCTACTTACAGTAGGAAATTCAGTTTTCTTCATGTAAAACATTATATGAGATATACCTTCTCATGAACTGTCAAATCAAAATTTTGCACTGCAAAATTTTAAAATTTTAATTGTAATGGACAGAAATCCAAAACATATTAAAGAATATTTAAAAAACAAACTTAAGAATATATTTTTTTAAATTTTAAGAATAGTAAAAAAAAATTTGAAATTTTTGTACGAATTATAATTTGAAGACATTATGAGCTGGCTCGAACGTTTATTTTGATAATCTATATGTTGTATGTACAATATCTGTAAAGATTGGGGGGGTTTTATTTTCAATAAATGGTAAATGGAATTATTATTATTATTATTATTATTATTATTATTATTATTACTGAAAAAGGTTAGGATAGACTAAAAGCTTAAAAAGCTTCTTGAAATTGAGATAAATAGTGTTTAAGTAATGGCAAGAAAATATAAATTACAAATCAACATCCTTTCACACCTGAGGAATCTCTTAGTATGGGTCGAAAGCTTACGCTTCTAATAAACTTATTTCTTACTATACTGTTTTATTTCACTATAAGAACACGTTCTCCCCTTGAAGAAACCTTTTTTGACTCGTGGCTCGTATTTAATGATTGATAATTTAATAATTTAGTTTTTAATGTCAAATTGACTTTGTTTTTTGACCAAATTAACAGAATTTTATTAAAGAAAGAGTAAAGGAATTTGATATTAAGAACTAAAGACATAAAAAAAAATAGAATTCATTCAAGTCAAAAATCTATTCCTTTAATTTTATATTTTTTAATATTAAAAAAGTTTATTTTTATCAATTTCAAGTAAACAATTTTTTTTTTGTTTGTTTGTTTTAAACATTTAAAAAGCATTTTTTATCAATGTTCTATTTTCATTCTGTACCAAAAAAAAAATATATAAATATATAAACTAATAATATATAGGAATATAGGAATAAGGTTAGAAGTAAATTAGGCTCTAAATTGAATACACTGCCTAAATTAAGAAACCTAACAAATGTTAGATTTGTATATTAGATGTTAGAAAAGTTTAAAATATGCAAATGATAGATGAAGGTGGGGTACGCTAAACATCTAACTATTCAATTAATGAATTATTAATGAACTATTAATGAACTATTAATAATAATAATAATAATAATAATAATAATAATAATAATAATAAATTTTCCCAAAAAATAACACAGAAAAAAAATATATATATATATATATAGTTCTTACACTGGATTAGTAATATTTTAGCTTATAAAGTGCCAAACTGCAGACAGAGGCATTGATATATGGCATCCCTTTTATAACATTAGCGTATTACATTTATCAAGTACAGTTATTGTGTTATTTTTACTCTTTATGTTAATGTAATGATATATAGAAATTTTATCATATATATATATATATATATATATATATATATATATATATATATATATATATATATATATATATATATATATATATATATATATATATTTAGTGTTCATTTAGGAATATGAAACTGTATACTCTACTTAATTAACTTTTAAAAATTTGAACACACAACCTGTCTGTTCTAAGTTGATTTTGATACCTGATATGATTCTCATAATTATATATATATATATATATATATATATATATATATATATATATATATATATTAAATTTAAGGCATACGTAGTAAGTCGATTCATACTGCCATCAACTGCTGTGGGTTGCATCAGATACACTGTAACCAGTAAAGTTCGTTACGATGTATTTTAAATTTTAGTCTGTATTACATGTGAAAATAAATTAAGGAAAAAATTCGTCTGAAAATTAGGTTCCAAATTGTGGACATCATAGACACTAACTGGGAACTTACTGACTCTTTGTCTGACCATATATATATATATATATATATATATATTATATATATATATATATATATATATATATATATATATATATAAACTATACTAAAAAATGAACCTATACGGTCAATGTTGGCAACAGTTTATTACTTGGAACGTTAAAGTTACAAAAAAAAAAAAAATTACGTACTTCCACTTGAAAGCTTTACCATCTTACTGTTTGCAGTGTATTAAAGTATGTATGAGTATATGGTATAGATTTAGTAATGTCGTTCGGGGGTACGGTATTTGAGTTTACGCGACATAACAATTATTTGATATATGTTTGCGGTAGCTTTGACAAAATAAGATTTGCATCCAAAATATTTTACCAGAATCTCTTAATTCATCTCCTGCATAAATTATTTTCTACTCGTACAGTATATACTAACACGAAAAATAATACGTAATTCTAACATAATTTATTAAAAAAACATCGTCATTATTGGGGGGTGCATATTACTCCGAAATTTAAATATTACATTGAGTACTTACCGAAATGAGGATCTTAAGGGAAAACAATCAGGATTCTTATTTGAACGGATCAAAAGATCGCCTGAGAAATCTAACAGGTGGTGTTGTATCCTTGTATCCTCGATACAAAATACAGCGAAGAAATTCTCACAAAGTCCGCCCGACGTTGGAAGGTTATGGGTTAGTGAACGTTTTCAATCCGTGTCATTCCTTATATAGACACCATCCTACCCAAGGCTCCTCCCACTTTTCCAGTAAGCCACGCCCATATTCCCCCTTACGCACCGCCCTCGGACGTTTCATTGAAAGGACATATTTTTTTTTAATTATGACTCCTACGTTCATAGTCCTGTTTCACCTTAATAAATAACATTACCATTTTTAGGGCTTGGATAAGTTCCAATATAAGGTGTAAATGAGACACTTTTACAAGAATTGTTAAATATTATGGTCATAACTTGATGCTAAATTAAATACAAGAATCATATGGCATAAAAATATTATGTTTTCTTTAAATTTATTATCCCTGTGAAATGGACATTGCATAACATCCTACCTCATTATTTAATAAGCGAATTATTGTAAATAATAATAATAATAATAATAATAATTTATAAAACTC